>JANIIK010000178.1:132500-180000 GCA_027704905.1 Muraenolepis orangiensis
CGAACCACAGCAGCTTGTCTCAACTTGACTTTGTTTGGGGAGAAGAAACGCGTCACTCTTGTGGGGGGGGGGGGGGTTAATATCTTAACACTAGAGGTAATGATATCCCCATTGTATGTTCAAAGTGTGTCGCTTATAGGAACCATAACTGCAATAGGAACCATAACCTTAACTGCAACCATAGCAACATAAGTGCATGTAAACGTCTTTCTTTGTTTAACATGATGCACTTACAGTCGTTGTTAGTGTGTACTTGTAGTCGTTTCGCTTTACGGTGTTGTCGTCGTGGTTTATGTTCAAACGACCATATGGTCTCCTATCTACGAGTTGATTGGAGCTCCTTAATCACAGCTGTACAGTCTGAAATGGCTCGTATGTATAAGGTACAGGGTACAATGTACAGTGAAATGTTTTGTTTTTTTATGTGCTCAAAATGACAAGAATTTCAAAATAACGAGGATTTTATCAAAATAACAAGGATTTTTTTAATACGATTTTTTTTAAATGACAAGATATTTAAGATTTTTTTTTAATAACAATGTCATTGTAACTGCCTCTGTGTTCAGTTTGAGTTTTTGGTTCCTACCAGTTTTTGGTTCCTACCTAAATGCTGTAGAGTAAGGGCGGAACTAATGGTTGAAGCGCACAGTGTTCCGGGGACGTTTTATGCCGACGCACGCGTGTCAAAATCTCCGTATATAAGAGAAAGAACTTACTGCTCCATAAGACAGCATCAGAAAGCAGTGAGTAACAACATTAAACCAAGTAAAGATGTCTGAGAGTGGCAGCCAGTGTGTGGTTGTTGTGGATGTACATTGCACAGACATGCAGGCACAAGCACCTGACAAAGAGGGTGCAAATGAAGACAGCACAACCGTGCAACCACAAAGGGAAGAAGGCACAATAGTTAGCAACCCCGCTTCCTCAGAAGAGCCACGAAGAGGCCAAAGAGTCCGCATGTTGACGGAAAAGGGTCAAGAACTGCATGATGAGCAAATAAGAAAAGTTGCACATCGTTTCAGTGTGGTCTATGAGAAGTGGAAAAATGTTGCTAAAGAAGCTAACCAAGCGCTGTGTGCACAGAGCTCAGACGACCTGCTGGATGGACACGTCACTAAAATATGCAGTGCCTCTAGGAGTCTGAATGAGGTTTATGACGATTGGAAGCGCATTGAAGTGCCTGACCATAACACACGTCGCAGAGTCGACACCTGTGAATCAGTAACAAAGAAGATTTTTAATAATGCAATGGACCTTCTAGACACAAGAAAGGCTAAAGGTCAAATGCATGAAGAACAATTCATGGAAGAGATAGTGTCTGTAGCCTCAGTCAAGACAGGCACCAGCTCTCGCCACACTAAATTCTACTCTGCAAGCAGAACAAGTGCAGCTGCTGAGGTTGCTGCTAACCAAGCCACCTTAGAAGTCCTGCTAGAGCAAGAGCGTCATATTGAAGAACTTCAGAGACTTGAAGCTGAAGCCGCACAGTTTAAAGCCAAGCAGGAGGCTGAAACTGCAGAAAGACAAAGAGTGCTAGAAGCCAAACGCAGAGAACTAAATCGATTGGAAACTATTAAGAAGCTAAAGGCTGCCAAGGCACGACAGCAAGTATATGAGCAGAGCGAATGTTCAGCTCAAGCAGCTAAACGAAGTGACTGCTCAGATGAAGAAGTAAATGAGCTTCTCCATCGACGTGTCTCTGTGAAGAGTGAAGTGGAAATCAAGCCTCAAACTAGCCTATTGCAGCACCGTTCTCCACCACGAGCTGTAACACATCCAAGACAAGAACAGCACCGTTCTCCACCACGAGCTGTATCACAAACAAGGCAAGAAGACAGATCTGAAGACAGCACAGCAGCTCTTGTCAGATTGTTCGCAGAAGCCATCAGTGCAAGTCGCATTCCTATACCTGAACCTACAGTGTTCAATGGCGACCCACTCAGATACAACGACTGGAAGGTGTCCTTTCAGACGCTTGTTGGCAGGAAGAACATACCAGCCGAAGAGAAGATATATTATCTACGCAAGTACGTGGGTGGATCTGCCAAGAAGGCCATAGAGAGCTACTTCTTACTAGGCACAGAGTCAGCCTATTATGCAGCATGGCACATCCTAGATGAGCGATATGGCAATCCATTCCTCATTGCCAAGGCCTTCAGAGATAAGATTGAGTCGTGGCCCAAGATAAGCTCCAAATGCAGTGTGGAACTTCAAGAACTCGCCGACTTCCTGCGCAGCTGTGAGGCTGCCATGTCTCAGATCAGAGGTCTTGAAATACTTAATGATTGCAACGAGAACCAGAAAATACTCTCCAAACTTCCAGACTGGCTGACTTCAAGATGGAGTAGGAAGGTCATGGCCACAGAGGATGAAACTCGCATGTTCCCGAGCTTCAGCCAGTTTGTCAAGTTCCTCACACATGAAGCCAGAATCGCTTGCCACCCAATAACCTCTCTTCATGCTCTGAAGCCAGGGGAAAGTATTCTGGACAAGGGTTTCAGGAGCAAAGATCCTGGAGCAAGGGTTTTAGCAACCAGCTCAGATGAGAAAGCCGTTGCCACAGGCTGTGTCTTCTGTGAGAGGGCAGGACACAGTCTACAAAGGTGTCGCAAGGTTATGCAGATGACAATCAGTGAACGAATTAAGTTTGTCCAAGAGAAGAACTTGTGTTTCGGCTGTCTGAAGTCTGGCCATCGCTCCAAGGACTGTAGAGATAGAAATACCTGCGACACCTGTGAGAGAAGACATCCAACTTGCCTCCATGATGATCGCACCAAGGAAGAAAGGATGTCGACAAGGCCTGATGGAGCAAGGAAGAGTGATAGGTACAAAGAAAAAGAGAATAATCAGCCACAAGACCAGGCAGAGAGACCATCACGTGAGGCGACATCATTTAGAGTCATCCAGAATGATGGGGACACTCATACATCCACAATAGTTCCAGTGTGGGTGTCATCTACAGGTGAGCCAAGTCGTGAGGTTCTGGTGTACGCACTCCTCGATACACAAAGTGACACAACCTTTATCCTCGAAGAGACAGCAAAGGCTCTCAACACAAAAGGTGAACCAGTTCAGCTAAAGCTCTCCACGCTGGCTTCAAGAAACACAGTCGTGTCCTGTTGGAAGCTGACAGGTCTACAAGTAAGAGGATTCAATTCAGACAAGATAATCACTCTGCCAGTGACTTACTCAAGAGAGTTTATCCCTGCAAACAGAGACCATATTCCCACACCAGAGACAGCGAAGGCATGGCCTCATCTTGAACACATTGCAGATGAGATCGCTTCTCAGCAAAGTTGTGATGTCGGCCTGTTAATTGGCTACAACTGTGCTCAAGCCCTCGTTCCAAGACAAGTGGTGACTGGTGAGGAACATCAGCCGTTTGCTCAGAGAACAGACTTGGGCTGGAGTGTGGTGGGATATGGTAACCCGTGTCTCAACTATGGAGATACAATCGGAATCAGTCACCAAGTCATTGTGAAGCAAGTGACGCCAGGTCTACCGTCCTCTTCAGACCTCACAAGTGAAGTGCACTATGTCTGTAGAACACAGATCAAAGAAGTTGTGTTACCTGCAGATGTCATAAAGATGCTGGAGTCTGACTTCGCTGAAAGAGTGTCAGAAGCCAGCCCCATCTCTCAAGAGGATCTAAGGTTCCTGTCGAAAATGGAGAAGGGCATCAAGTTAAAGAGCGACGGTCATTATGAAATGTCGCTGCCATTCAAGAAGGAAAGGCCTAACTTACCTGATAACAAGATCTGTACTATCCATCGTCTCAACTGTCTAGAAAGGAAGTTGAGAAGAAACGATCAGTACCACACAGACTACAAGACCTTCATGGATGAGACCATAACCCGTGGAGATGCAGAAAGGGTCCCAGAGGAAGACATCTACAAAGCTCCAGCTTGGTATATCCCACATCATGGGGTGTATCATCCACAAAAGCCTGGGAAGATACGTTTTACCAAGTGAAAGAGTTACCAAGTGGAGAAGTCAAGGTGGGAGAGATCGCAAGTGACGACCCTGAACTTAAGAAGGCCCAGGTTCTCAACACCCAGGCGCAGTCGGAGGTGATCTTTCCTGTGGAGGCCAAGGACCGAAGTTATTGTATTTAGTTTTGTTTACTTTCTATGCAGTAGGTTGGCTCTAAGTCATTGTAAAATCATATACAATTGATATGTTTGGTGGGAGTGTAACTGCCTCTGTGTTCAGTTAGAGTTTTTGGTTCCTACCAGTTTTTGGTTCCTACCTAAATGCTGTAGAGCAGGGGTATTCAACTAGATTAGGAAGGGGGCCACAATTGTAAAATGTCTTGAAGGCGAGGGCCACAAGACTGTGACAACGAAAATGAACAAATGCCATTGTTATTGTACAACCAACCATGCAATAATAATAATGATTATTGTTATTGTTATTATTATTATTGTAGTAGTAGTAGTAGTAGTAGTAGTCGGTGCTGCAGACCTGACGTCGAGCGAATATGATTCACAATTTTTATGACAGTCTCCATTGCTTCTTTCAACTCCCCTGACAATTTCGCACACAGAACTGATTGATGTATGATGCAATGCAGTGTGTTCACTGTGGGATGCTCTGCACATAAGCGAGATGCAAAGCCCCTTTCTTTCCCAATCATGGACGGGCAGCCATCGGTAACGAGAAGGTTGATCTTACCTAGATCCAAACCCTTCTCTTCAAAAAAACTCCAAACTGCAGCGAAAATCACTTCACCTGTAGTGCTGGTTATCAGTGGTAAAAGGCATAACAACTCCTCTTTAAAAACGTCACCATCGAAGTACCTCACAAACAGCGAGAGCTGTGCCGTATCTGTTGCATCAGTCGATTCATCGACAGCGATGTACTCTGTAGATTTGAGATCGGCAATTAATGCTGAAAAACAGTCCTCAAACAGTACCTCTACTCTTCGACTTCCCAATGTGTCAGAGTACACTCCTCCTACACAACTTCAGCGTCAGTGAATGTCTTTCTCTTTTTGGCTAAAGCGATCACTCGTAGAGAAGCAGCAGTGGCCTTTTCCTGGGCTGTATAAGCAGTTGTAAGAATAGTGGTTGATGCAGTGTAAGAAGATTTAAGTATTTCTATTTTACCACGTCTAGCTGTGCTACCAGGCGGGTAAGCAGCATTGAAGTTAGCAGCATGCTTGGTCTCATAGTGGCGCCTCACATTAGCAACCTTGCAGACTGAAACAGTTATTTGACATATTAAACATAAAGGTCTAGGATTGGCGTGCGATGGTAAAATACAAAATCATCATCAGCTCATTTTGGATCAGTAATGAGAGTAACGAGATTGACACGATGTCACGATAATTACACGCTGATCAGTCCAATGCAAGATTGCCTTTTAAGAACTATTGAGGGAGAAATAATTTGGACACATTTAATTCGGATAACATAATAGCGAACATATATTGACATTTATTTAAATGATTCTAAAAAAAAAAAATTTTTTTTAATTTTTTTTTTACATTTACACAATATGGATTGTGTTCCAGGGGCCACGAGAAAGCTCCCCGCGGGCCGGATTTGGTCTAGCCAGTTGAATATCCCTGCTGTAGAGTAAGGGCGGAACTAATGGTTGAAGCGCACAGTGTTCCGGGGACGTTTTATGCCGACGCACGCGTGTCAAAATCTCCGTATATAAGAGAAAGTTCCGTCACAGTCAGTCAGTTCGGTCGGTCAGTTCAGTCAGTGAAGTTCCATAGTTTCCTCTCTTATTGCATGCAGCCAATAAGGTACGTTTGGTGTTGTGGTTGTTAGCTGTGTGTAGGCTCAAGCCAGGTAGCTAAAGTGCTAACGAAATGTTTACTAAGTGAGTTTATTATTATTATTATTATTGCGGAAGGATTTAATGTGTTTTGTAGGTTAAGTTCATTTTGGTTAACAATATTGTAAAGACATGTGACACTAAGAGACGAAGTAGAAATAATATGGATGTATGTTGTTATTGTTTGATCTGTGATTTATTGTATTTCATGTGCGTGTTTCACAGTTCTCACGGTCTGGATTTGAATAAATCCTACCAGTACCATAAAGAACGCATTGCTGTCATCATTGCATGAGAGGGAATTCATGCATGTCATATAATGGACATTATAAAATAATGCCATTGCATTTCAAAATGGCAAGGATATCAAAATTACAACATTTTTATATCAAAATAATTACAAAAAACAGTCCCACGTACGTAACACGATCCTATAGTCGTAAAAATCGGGGTACAACACGCCGCTCGTAGACGACCTGCCGTCCGTCGGGGACGTGCGATTTGCGCGCTGATTGCTTGCGGTGTTTTGACAACATCTCTGCCCCCCCCCCCCCAGGGTCCTCCACCTCCACCCACCAACCAACCTCCACCCACTGAAGTGCGAGGAGGACGCTGTTTTATTTTGGTCTCCATGGTGACGACAAGGTTGTCGAGGAAGCGCTGCTGCGCATTGGACTGAAAGGGGCGGAACAACCAGCGACACACAGGCACACAGACTGCTTGCTGTGTGTGTGCGCGTGTGTGTGTGTCTCTGTGTGTGTGTCGCTCGATCGTCAACGTTTAGTCCTTAACGGCGGTTCACCCATCAGAAGATGGTAAGACGAATGCTGCGCCACCGGGAGCCCCGACGTGTGTGTGTGTGTGTGTGTGTGTGTGTGTGTGTGTGTGTGTGTGTGTGTGTGTGTGTGTGTGTGTGTGTGTGTGTGTGTGTGTGTGTGTGTGTGTGTGTGTGTGTGTGTGTGTGTGTGTGTGTGTGTGTGGTGTGTGTGTGTGTGTGTGTGTGTGTGTGTGTGTGTGTGTGTGTGTGTGTGCGTGTGTGGTGGTGGTGGTGCGCGCATGCATTGCGGTAATGTGGACCGGGGTGTTCTACGGTATCCGCCGAGGGGACAGTGGTGGAATCTGGTTGCTGTGGTGGATCTATTGTTGGATCCTCTCTCTCTCTCTCTCTCTCTCTCTCCTCCCTCTCTCTCTCTCTCTCCTCTCTCTCTCTCTCTCTCTCTCTCTCTCTCCCCCCCTCCCATTGTGTGTGCTATTGCTACTATATGTTTCTGTCCCTGTGTTGTTGGATACCAAGGATGGATGACAACACCTAACATCAGCTTGTCTATGTGGCGCGCTGTTAATTGTGAACCAGTCACACATGCAAAAGACACACCTGGATTAGGTTTTAAAAAGTGTGTCTATAACGCATGGTGCTATAAGCGTTTACAATCTATTTATTCATTTCGCGTTGCTGTTTATCCAAAGTGAATTCAGGCACCAGTACAGTTTCAATAGTATACTGCTACTATACTACTGCTATGGTTTACTACAAGTACTAATGATGCCAACTTCATTTCACTGTACTGGGCAATGACAATATATTTGAATCTAATGTAATGTAATCTAATCTAATGGGGGTCTTTCACCGTGCGGTGGCAGCCGTTCCACGCCAGCGTCTACTACCCCTACCCCGGCGGGCCGGACTGCACCCAGGGCACCCACTCCTCGGCGGGGATCCCCTCTTTCCTCAACTCCCCCTCCCTCAGCCAACAGCACCAGCACCACCTCCTCTCCAACTCCTCCTCCTCCCGCTCCGACGCCGCCGCCATGACCCCCTCCGGCGTGGCCCCGCCTCCACCGCCGCCGGTGATAGCGACGACGACGACTCTGCCGCCGTTCAAGTTCCGGGCGCGGCGGCAGAGCGTGGACTGGCGTGGCGTGGGCTCGCTGGACGTGGAGCGGGTGGCGAGCGAGCTGGACGTGGACGCCCTGCAGCAGCACGTGACGGCCGTGGCCTTCTGCAGCCTGGAGGGTGAGTGCTGCTCGCGGTGCCGCTCGCCGCTGGACCCGGCGCTGGCCAAGCTCTTCCGGCTGGCCCAGCTGACGGTGGAGTGGCTCCTGCACTGCCAGGCGGCGCTGGCCGAGCACCTGGGGGAGGCCGAGCGGAGGCTGGCGGCGGCGGGCGGGGAGCGCGAGCGGCTGGAGGAGCAGGCGCGGGCGTTCACCAAGGAACTGAAGCAGCGGAAGAAGGTGATCTGCACGCAGCAGATAATGCTGGGGCCCCAGTGCGTGGGCAGCCACAAGGTATGGAGGGACGACCTCCCCACCCCCCCCACCCTACTGACAGGTTGTGTGCTCTGGTGATGTTTTCCTCTCTTTCTCTCTTTCTCTCTTTCTCTCTTCCTTCTGTTGTCTTTCTTACTTGGCTGTATCCCCTCTCCTCTCGCTCCGTCCCCCTTACCCTCTCTCTCTCTCTCTCTATCTCCTTCACCCTCTCTCTCTGGTACTCCCCCCCCCCCCCCCCCTCTCCATCGGTCTCCCCCCTCTCTCTCTCTGTCTGTCTTTCTCCCTCACCCTCTATCACTCTGTTTATCCCCCTCTCCCCCCCTCTCCATCAGTCTCCTCTCTATCTCTCTCTGCTTCTCTCTCTCTCTGCTCTCTCTCTCTCTCTCTCTCTCTCTCTCTCTCTCTCTCTCTCTCTCTCTCTCTCTCTCTCTCTCTCTCTCTCTCTCTCTCTCTCTCTCTCTCTCTCTCTCTCTCTCTCTCTCTCTCTCTCTCTCTCTCTCTCTCTCTCTCTCTGAGGTGTTATCAATACATTGTACATATGGAGAGCAGGCAGACACCTCCCCCTTCTCCACCTCCCCCCCCCCTCTGTGCTGTCATTGTTCTGTAGCCTCTCTCTCTCAGGTCTCCCTTTGTTCAACTGTCATCTGGTTTTGCAGTTGCTGTAAACCCCCCCCCCCCCAAAAAAAAACTAAACACAAGCTAAATGTGTGAGACTCAACCCCGATAAAATGGCTTTAAATGAATTAAATTAATACATCAGTTTATAATATTTTAGGGGCCTTTATGTTTTGGGGGTCTGATAATGAAATAGGGTTTGTGGAGCAGATGGCGCCATCGGCTGACAATACGTTTTTTTTTGCCGGTTCTTTTAATCCACTTAAATAAAAGGAGGCAACTCAGTGCCTCAAGTGGCCTAGCACCTCCTCCTCCCCCTGCCTCCTCCCGGGAGGGGGTTGTCAAACATCTATAATCTGAACCAGAATCTGAATCTGAACCAGAATGCCCTAAGTACAACCAAAATTGGGTAGCAATCCCTCACAGCCCCTCTTACAAACAGCAATTGAAACATTATATATTATATTGAAACATTATTATATTATATACATATTGTATATGCTAAAATCTATATATTAGGGTTGGAATTGTAAAATTGTACGTATACATATTGCGTTGGCCCTATGTAGGCCTACAGTAGTGCAAATTAGAAATGTCACTGCCATAGCCCTAATAATGACGATACAACAATTGTATTCCCATTATGATTCAGCAATACTGTTATTTCGTCTTTATTATCTTCTTCTTCTTCTTCTTCTTCTACAACCGCAGCGTGTCTATTTTTAGCCACCGGTCTAAAAAAGCGAGAGACCTCTGCCTTGTCGTCCTTCAAGTGTTGTTGACCTGAGCAGCCCTGTTGCCGGGGCAACGGCAGTGGCAGACGCTGTTGATTAGCCAGCTTTCATTGGCTCAATTATTGATAGAGTCTCACAAGTGTGTGTGTGTGTGTGTGTGTGTGTGTGTGTGTGTGTGTGTGTGTGTGTGTGTGTGTGTGTGTGTGTGTGTGTGTGTGTGTGTGTGTGTGTGTGTGTGTGTGTGTGTGTGTGTGTGTGTGTGTGTGTGTGTGTGTGTGTGTGTGTGTGTGTGTGTGTGTTCTGTCGGGACATTTGACTTTTGTCGTTGGTTGCATTAAATATTAATCTTAGCATGTTTCTTCGCAATAGATATCACCGTTGTGTATATTCCCCCCCCCCAGCAATCACCCTTACCCTTATATAGTATATCTAATAAACTGGATGGAAGTCAATGACCATTCTGAGTTATTTCAGAGCAGCTTCTGCCTACTGTTGTGGTTTTAGCGTCCCAATATGGTTTGAGATAGCCAGATGGAGCCACAGGATGTCGCTACAGGATATCGCTAGCAGCGGCTTTAAAATTGAATGAAGTCACCGTCGAAAGCCAGCGGCGATGTTAAATGTAGTGTGTGATCTTCCTTGAGTGTGTGTGTTCATGCGTGAGTGTGTGTGTGTGTGTGTGTGGCTGTGTGTTCATGTGCGTTTGTGTGTGTGGAAACACGCGTCAAATAAGGCTACACTCGTATCATAGCCAAGCCTCTTCTAGCCTCGTTGGAGTGCATTTTGTATAAATGACAGCTGGCTAACTAGCTAGCATTTGCTACTCCAAGGCCTAACCCCAAAGGGCAATAAACATGTCAGATCCCCCCGTGGGAGGAGGAGGAGGAGAGGATGTTTTCCCTTTCTCGAGGTTTCCTGTTTGGGGCCCGTCCTCAAATGTGGGCCTGTGAAACGCTTTGTCCCCCCGTAAACATACAAAATCCACATTTCCTCGCCAATATGTCAGTTTACTAATACTACCATCAATCTCCCATCGCAGTGTCTTCCTCCCTCAGTGTCCACACTGTTGTCTCACTCTGACACAGCAATCTGCGTCCCCATGAACATGTTAAATCAACTTTGTGTGTGTGTGCGTGTGTGTAACGGTAATGGATGGTAATGGATGCTTTTATGTAGCGCTTTTATCCAAAGTGCTTCACAAGTCATGCCTCACATTCACCCATTCATACACACATTCATTCAACCACCGACGGCGGAGTCAGCCATGTAGGGAGACAGCCAGCAGTGTGTGTATCCGGTGTGTGTGTGTGTGTGTGTGCGTGCGTGTGTGTATCACATGTTGTTGCCGATATGTCAGTCTGCTGTTACTAACACCGATGTCCTCTGCTGTCGTCCTCCGTCAGTGTCCCCATTGTGACAAGTCCTTCATCAACTCCTCCTTCCTCCAGAACCACCTGCAGCGCCGTCACCCAGACGAGTTTGAGATGCAGCGTGAGTGGAAACCCCCCCCCCCCCCCACCCCTGCCCCCCCTCTCTCTTAAACTTAAACATTGTCCTCGTACAGCAAAAAGTGGCGTTGGCGTTACCTACCTTTGAGTCTGTTCTGGCTATGTTTTTGTCACTCTCACCAACTATATTCCATTTGAATGTGGATTATTGTAAAGCGTTGTCTTTGATCACCTGGGTTATACATAACTACTTTTTTTATCCTGCGTTTGCCACCGTTAACTATTTTCTTTTTTCTAGTGTTTTATAATTACGGCTTTAAGCAAAAGGTTTGCTTTTGGCTTCCTCTGGTGGTTCGAGAAGAAAATAACAACATAAAAGAATACCAAACGTCAACACAAAATATATATATAAAAAAAATATATATATTTGTTTGTCCCGTGGCTGTGCTAACAGAGTCCCGGTCGGACAGCGAGAAGAAGTCTCAGCTGGACGTCCTGAAGGCGGAGATCAGCAGCCTGAAGGAGGAGCTGGGGCAGCAGACCCTGCTGGCCAAGGAGGCTCAGGTAGCCTGTCTGTCTGCCTGTCTGTCTGCTTGTCTATCTGCCTGTCTGTCTGCCTGTCTATCTGCCTGTCTGTCTGCCTGTCTGTCTGCCTGTCGATATGCCTGTCTGTCTGTCTGTCTGTCTGTCTGTCTGTCTGTCTGTCTGCCTGTCTTGTTAGTTCACAAGTGTATCAGTCAGCTGTAGCACTTTGAAAAGTGATTTCGAAATCACAAATTCACAGGGATTTCTCCCCGATGTTGGTCGTTGACGTCATCAGGTGGGAAAATGTCATTGTTTAACAACCGTAGCGGCACACTCCCTTTCAAACTCTATATCTTAAACCCGCGAGTCAACAGTGTTGTGAGTTATTTTGCTGTTTTACAGTTTTGCTTCCATAGACACTGATGGCACTTCTCGTGTGTGTGTGTGTGTGTGTGTTTGTGTTTGTGTTGTTTGTTTGTTTTCCTCCAGGAGAAGGAGCAGGAGACTCTGCACCGGGAGCTGGATCGCTTCAAGGCGGAGGAGATAGTGCGCACGGACCGCAAGATCGAGGACATCCGCCGGGAGATGGAGTTCCTCTACACCAGGAACTTCCAGGCTCGCATCGTAAGCCGTAACGCCCTCTCCCTCCCTCGAGTCGGCCTTATGTTGTGAGGCCCTCGTGTAGCGATCTCAAAGGCTTTTTTTCTTCACTGTGCTCCAATCGCGCCGCAACGATGAGTCATTAAGTCTGTAGACGGAAAAACATTTATCGAATTGAGTTCATCGTTAAGGTTTACTTTTGTCAAGTAACTAAATGCCGAACATTTTCCACTGGATGCCTCAGGAATGCATCAACCAAACATCGCTTCGGGGGATGTTTGGTTCCTGGATCGCTTTCAAAGGAGTAGTTCCGTTTTTCTTGGCTCCTTGTCAGAATAAGCAAAGCTATGTTAAGACATCACACATCAACTCAAACTCAAAACTCTGGAAACGTGTCATGGTGTTTGATATTCTTTATAAAAAAATTAATATATATAAAAAAATATATTTTAAATCGGGAAATGATTTTCTATTCTAGTAATTTGCACAATTCCTGTAAAGCACTGCCACTTCCATTTCACTGCTCATACTGCATGTGTTTGGGACAATATATACAAGTCCTCGAATCTTGAATCTTTAATCTAGACAAATTGACTCCTTATAAATAATCGTCAACTTAGGTAAGAAATGTCCCTCAGCATCTGAGCGCCAGCACACAGCACCGGACAAGGCCCTGACATTTAGGAGGATAGGTGTCCAAAAAATGTGCCGGAATTATCACAATAGTGTGTGTGTCATCGTCTCTCCCCCCCCCCACATCGAAGGAGTCTGAGCACAGCCAGATGTCGCGGCGGGAGACGGCGAGCAGCCCCGTGCAGCAGCAGCAGCGCCACCACGCCGAAAGGGAGCAAGACGCCCACGCCCACGCACAGACTCACGCAGCGCACGCACGCAGCTGCTCCATCCAGCGGATTGAGCAGCAGCTCAAGAAGAAGGTGGGAGGGGTCCCACTACATTGACCTGACGGTGACCATGTTCCCCCGCTAAAAAAGTACCAATTATATTGTAGAAGTCTTTTGATTTTTTGACCCCTCACCCCCACCAGCATAAAAAGTGGGAATCCAGAATGCAGGACATCAAGAACCAACACAAGTCAGAGATGAACCAGGTAACCTACGCACACCACCACACCACACCACACACACACACACACACACACACACACACACACCACACACACACACACACACACACACACACACACACACACACTTACTGACTCACACACACATTCACTTGCTCACACTTACTCACTTACTCACTCACTCCCCCGCTCATGTGCTCACACACTCCCTTTCTCTCACTCATGGACCGACCGACTGACTGACTGACTGACTCACTCTTTCACTGGTTCCCCCCGGTAGCTGCTGAGTGAGCAGAGCCGGGGTCAGAGGTCACTGGAGGAGATGGAGAGGAGGCTGCAAGAGAGGGAGCGTACCATCACCTCCCAAAAGGAACAGGTCAGTACACACAAACACATACATACACACTCACACACACACGTACACACTCACACACACACATACACTCACGCCATCACCTCTCAGAGAGAACAGGTCTGCACACACAGCCACACACACACACACACGCACACGCACACATACACATACACATACACACACACACCAGTGGCGGCTGGTGGTTGTAAAAGTAGGGGAGGAAGGAAGGAGCCTCACTATCAAGTTTGACAGTGTTTGAGCCTCCACTGCACACACACACACACACCACACACACACACACACACACACACACACACACACACCAGCATCACCTCTCAGAGAGAACTGGTCTATACAAACACTTACTCACTCACATACACAGCATCATCCCTCAGAGAGGTCTATCTGCACACACACACACGCACACGCACACACTCACACTCACACTCTGCTGTGTGTAGTTGTGTAGGAAGCGGGGTGCTGGACGGGGTCTTGTTCAGGATATCCTGTATTTGGACTGGCTGGCTGAGATTGGCCCATGCTATCATACAGCAACAGTCATTCATTAAAAGCCTCTCCTCCATGGAACACACACATTCAAATACAACAGTATGTAACAGAAGAGCTTGTAAAGATCAAATATAATTATAATAATAATTATTATAATTATATGCAGCAAGCCATTAAAATGGCTTCATGAGGGCTCCTCCTGAAGACAAGGACACAGGGTGATGAGGAATCCGGTTTATTGAAAAATATTAGCCCAAACAAATGTAAGCATATTCGATTGTATACTCCAGTGGTTCCCAACTTGGTTCAGCAGAGGCCCCCTTTTGTAGATAAACAAATACCGCCCCCCCCCCCCCCTCCCCCCCTTCATGCACCCACATAAAGACACTCTCAGACACATCCTTTGCTTGAACACTCCTATAGAATTAATTAAAAAGAGTGTCTGTAATAAATACAGAACTGTAATGGCAAATCTAAAAAGGAACAAGCCACCTTTACGATATTGCATCATTTATATTAAGCCCCCCCCCCCTTGTCATAACTCCCACCCCCCTCCCCCCTCCCTTTAGGGGGCGCGCCCCACAGTTTGGGAACCACTGGTATAGTCCCTGGTGTTGCTCCCTGCAGACACCAAGCTTCACCACCAGGTGACGACTAACGCCTCATCTTCTTCTTCTTCTTCTTCTTCTTCTTCTTCTTCTTCTTCTTCTTCTTCTTTCCTGGTGCATGCTGGGATTTTCGGAGGGTGAAAGAGAGAGAGGAGCGAGACGTTTTATCGTCATATTTACCGTTTATTTCTTGTGTAATGGGTTTGATTTAACATCGGTAGGTGGTAGTTGTTTTGCGTTACTTTTCGTGCTTTTGGGTGGTGTGTGTGGGGTGTTTGTGTGGGCTTCTCCTGCCGGCGTCTCGCCGGCCGGCGTCTGACGGCGCCATGGTAAATGGGGACTTTGCCAAGCTCACGCGGAAGCATGGCATTAGGATCTCCGCCAGCTTCGCGTGCACTGTGGAGGAGATCGGGCTGGCCGTGGGGGAGAAGGTTGGACACGGAAGCATCAAGTCCTTGGCGCGGATGAACAGCGCGGTGGTGATCTTTCTGGACCAGGTAGAGAAAGTGAACTGCGTCATCGAGACAGGCATCACGGTGAGAGAATTGTTTGTGCAGGTGCAGCCGCTGATGCTGCCCGCAACCAAAATTACACTGTCAAACGTTCCCCCCTTCATAACCGATGAGTTTCTCAGTAGAGAACTGTCCAGGCATGGTAAACTTGTTTCTCCCGTGAAAAAGATACTGTCTGGATGTAAGTCTCACTTACTGAAGCACGTAGTGTCTCACCGTAGACAGGTGTTTATGATACTGAACAATCGGAATGCGGAGCTTAACCTCCGCTTCCACGTTAAAGTAGATGATTATGACTACGTGATTTTTGCAAGTTCATCGGTCATGAAGTGTTTTGGTTGTGGGGAAGAGGGGCACACCGTGAGTGCCTGTCCGAAGCGCGGGGACCCGACTCCGCCTGGTCCGGATGACGCGCCGGCGGCGGGGCCGTCTAACGCGCCGGCGGCGGGGCCGTCTAACGCGCCGGCGGCGGGGCCGTCTAACGCGCCGGCGGCGGGGCCGTCCAACGCGCCGGCGGGGCCGTCTAACGCGCCGGCGGCCGGGCCGTCCAACGCGCCGGTTGGGCCGTCTAACGCGCCAGCGGCGGGGTCGTCCGCCGCTGCGCCAGGCCCACCCGCGGCTGTTGCGCCGAAACCGCCCGTGGCTGCGCCGGGGCGGACTGCCGCGCCAGCGGCTGATGCGCCGGTTGCATTGGAGCAGCAGGTGGCTGCTGCTGAGGGAGGGGTGCCTCCCACTGTGGCGGCCGCTAACGCGGCCGCAGCGGGGGGGGGGCCCCCTCCGGAGGCGGCCGCTGCTGCTGACGCCAGCGCTGCTCCTGAGCAGTCGGCGATAGCGCGCGGTGTGACGTCTCGGACGCGGAGCGGGCGCGGGCGAGGGCGGGGTTTACAGCACGTTTTTGGTGATGGGTCCGGCTTGGGGGACCGTGGTGTTGCACAGGGTGAGGGTGTAGGTGGTTACGTTCAGGAGGATGGGGTGGTGGTTTTGCGTGAAGCAGAAGAAAAGGGGGATGGGGGGAATAAAGATAAAAAAACAAAAGAAAGTGTAGGGACAGGTGAAGTCAGTAAAACACAAGAGGGAGATATGGAGAGTGGAACATATATAGGGAAATCAGGAGAGGAGCAGCAAACATGGGGGGAGCAGGTGGAGGTTGCTGAGATGGAGGAAGAGGAGGCGGCAACAGAAATTATAGATAAGAAAAAGACTACTAAACGCAGGAGTAATAAAATGAACACATCAACTGTTGCAAAGAGCAGTAGAGTGGAGAGGGAGGAAAAGGAAGGAAGAGAGCAAGGACAGGCGGAGGAGAGCTGGGACGATTGTGCGTCTGACAGCAGCGATGTGCCAGGTGCGTTGAGCGGTAGCCAACAAAAAAAAATGTACACTGCTGGAATGATAAAAAACTACCTGGTGCAGACAAAGAACCAGCACAATGTGGTGGTAGAGGATTATTTCCCAGACTTGGCCGTGTTCTGTGCATCGGCAAGGTTCCATATGAGCCGAAAGGAGCTGTCTGTATTGGACGAGCTGGAGATTTATAGGCTCAAAAGGATGGTGACCAAAGTCAGGAGGCAAATGGGTAGTGAGTTCAGAAAACCCAATACGTGGGTTTAATTTATTTGTTTTTATTCTATTTTATTTTATCTTTAATATCTCACTCTTAATGGACACTTTTAGAACCGCAAAAATAAAACATGTTGATGTCCTCTTTTTACAAGAGACTCACAGCGATGGTTTTAATGAGACGGACTGGAAGAAGGAGTGGGAGGGGGAAGTCATTTTAAGCCACAACACCTCTCGCAGTGGGGGGGTGGGCTTCCCCCTCTCCAAGTCTTTTAAGCCTGTCTCACTGGAGGTCGAGCAGTTTATCAATGGGAGGTTGCTTTTAATGTTGTTGAGAGAGCCCCTGATCCACAATGCCAGGTTGGACATCAGCAACAGTGGAACACCCGGCCTGACGGTGGCGCTGTGCCGTACCAAGACCCTGTGCCTTCAGCAGCTGGTGGATGCAGTGGGGCCGGAGCTGAGCGATGCCCAGGCCCTGGGCTCTCTGCTGGGTCTGCACTCTGTCCGGGTGGCCCAGAGGATCCTTCAGCTCTGGAGCCAGATCCTCTGCCCTGAGGAGAAGGGACTGCTGAGGAGCTACGGACAGGGAGGAGCCAGGCCGGACCCTGCAGACCCGTTCCCAGAGATCTACCTGAGCCCAGGGCTCGGAGAACTGACCGCCCCCCTGCTCCAGGTCGCAACTCCGAAAAATGACAGTACACAGAGCTGATAGGAGAACAATTTGCATGAACATTGTGAAAGCGACCAACAGAAATGTGCTGAAGGACAGGGCCTCCACTGTGTGGAGCACCAGACTGGGCGCAGGAAGCGGACCAGGCCCACAGTGGAGGATTTTATACAAACCTCCCATAAAAAAACGTACTGCCGACCTCCAGTGGAGAATTTTACATGGTGCCATTGCCTGTAACTCTTTCATCTCCACCTTTTTATCCTGCTGTTTTTAACAAGTGTCCATTTTGTGGTTTTAGAGAGACTGTTTTCCATGTTTTTACAGAGTGCAAGAGACTCACGGGTTTCTTCACTCTTTTAACATGGGTTTTTAATCTTTTTGGTATAGTTTTCACGGAGAGTGTGGAGGAGAACTTGCACTTTGCACACTTTCTTAGGCCCTAGTTGTTAATGTACCATTCTGAGTGTTTTGTTTTTTTGTTTTTGTCTTTGTTGTTTCTGTTGTCCTTTTTTGTTCAGTTATTTGATCAAAATTTAGCTAGTGTAAATAAAGTGTTTTTTCAAAAGTCAAAAGTCTTCTTCTTCTTCTTCTTCTTCTTCTTCAGATAAAGAACCTGTCCTCCCACCCTCCGGCCACCAAGATAGTCGAGGTCCCAGGTATGGTATTCTCCATCATTAATTGAAATGACTCCATTAAGTGTTTTAATGATCTAAACAGTTCTGTTTCCATGTTGACAATGCGCTCCTCTCTCTCTCTCTCGTGATCTTCTCAGCGCCTGCCCCCGAACAAAACCCAAGCGGGTTGTGCGTGGTAAGTCCAAAGAACAACAAACAACCAAAATGTTTGCTTTTGCTCTGCATTAACCCCACAGCGACGTCTCTTCACACCCTGTGATTGGTTGAGCATGAGCCTAAATTGAGAGAATTGTAATGGAACAAAACAGGCACACTCAAAAAAAACAGACACCCAAGTCCAGACAGTAACACTGTAGCCGTCCCACCCCCTCCCCTCCCTTTCTCCTCCCTCGCGCCGTCCAATCAGAGGAGGCCGCTCCCTCGGCTCCTCCCCCTCAGCAGCTGGAACCCATACAGGAGATGTCGGAGGAGGACAGAGGTAAAGCGTGCGCGAGGTAGCTCCTCCTCCTCCTCCCTCCATCCATCCATCCACATGCACGTTCTCTTCCGCATGGTCCGACTGCATGGTCCGGTCTCTCATTGGTCAGGTTTATGGTGTCTGCCCCTCTTCCCCCCCCCCCCTCCATCCCCTCCTCCCTTCTTGAGCATCTTCAGACACACACCATCTTCATATCCACCCCCGCCAACCACAGTCTTGTTTGTTTTGGCGAGGACAACTTGTGTGCGGTAGGGCCGCTTGTTGGTGGTGGACAGTCATGTATGGCCATGCTTGTTCCATGTCTGTGGCTGTCACTTCGCCACCCTCGCCTCCACCGGACTCCAACCACCACCACCTGCCCGCCCTCCCTCATCTTGATTGGGCGGATTGCGTGTGCATGTTCTCATCTTCCGAGTGTGTGTGTGTGTGTGTGTGTGTGTGTGTGTGTTGTGCGAGACGTGCCAGCCCCAGCCCCCTGTCGCTCCAGACCCGGATGAAGGCATGAATGTGCACATTACGGGTCCCTGTTCCCTGTCCCAGGTGGGAGGGTGACTCACCCTGTCAAAGTGGACTGTGCTACCTGGATCAGCCTACCCAGCCTACCTAGTGGACTGTACCACCTGGTAGGGTAGATAGATCAGCCTACCTAGTGGACTGTACCACCTGGTAGGGTAGATAGATCAGCCTACCCAGCCTACCTAGTGGACTGTACCACCTGGTAGGGTAGATAGATCAGCCTACCCAGCCTACCTAGTGGACTGTACCACCTGGTAGGTTAAATAGATCAGACTACCCAGCCTACCTAGTGGACTGTACCACCTGGTAGTAGTGGTAGTGTGTGTGTCATCGTCTCCCCCCCCCCCCCACATCGAAGGAGTCTGAGCACAGCCAGATGTCGCGGCGGGAGACGGCGAGCAGCCCCGTGCAGCAGCAGCAGCAGCGCCACCACGCCGAAAGGGAGCAAGACGCCCACGCCGACGCACAGACTCACGCAACGCACGCACGCAGCAAGCAGCTCAAGAAGAAGGTGGGAGGGGTCCCACTACATTGACCTGACGGTGACCAGGTTCCCCCGCTAAAAAAGTACCAATTATATTGTAGAAGTCTTTTGATTTTTTGACCCCTCACCCCCACCAGCATAAAAAGTGGGAATCCAGAATGCAGGACATCAAGAACCAACACAAGTCAGAGATGAACCAGGTAACCTACGCACGCACACACACACACACACACACACACACACACACACACACACACACACACACACACACACACACACACACACACACACACACACACACACACACACACACACACACACACACTTACTGACTCACACACACATTCACTTGCTCACACTTACTCACTCACTCCCCCGCTCATGTGCTCACACACTCCCTTTCTCTCACTCATGGACCGACCGACTGACTGACTCACTCTTTCACTGGTTCCCCCCGGTAGCTGCTGAGTGAGCAGAGCCGGGGTCAGAGGTCACTGGAGGAGATGGAGAGGAGGCTGCAAGAGAGGGAGCGTACCATCACCTCCCAAAAGGAACAGGTCAGTACACACAAACACATACATACACACTCACACACACACGTACACACTCACGTACACACATACACTCACGCCATCACCTCTCAGAGAGAACAGGTCTGCACACACAGCCACACACACACACACACACACACGCACACGCATACACATACACATACACACACACACCAGTGGCGGCTGGTGGTTGTAAAAGTAGGGGAGGAAGGAAGGAGCCTCACTATCAAGTTTGACAGTGTTTGAGCCTCCACTGACACACACACACACACACACACACACACACACACACACACAGCATCACCTCTCAGAGAGAACTGGTCTATACAAACACTTACTCACTCACATACACAGCATCATCCCTCAGAGAGGTCTATCTGCACACACACACACTCACACTCTGCTGTGTGTAGTTGTGTAGGAAGCGGGGTGCTGGACGGGGTCTTGTTCAGGATATCCTGTATTTGGACTGGCTGGCTGAGATTGGCCCATGCTATCATACAGCAACAGTCATTCATTAAAAGCCTCTCCTCCATGGAACACACACATTCAAATACAACAGTATGTAACAGAAGAGCTTGTAAAGATCAAATATAATTATAATAATAATTATTATAATTATATGCAGCAAGCCATTAAAATGGCTTCATGAGGGCTCCTCCTGAAGACAAGGACACAGGGTGATGAGGAATCCGGTTTATTGAAAAATATTAGCCCAAACAAATGTAAGCATATTCGATTGTATACTCCAGTGGTTCCCAACTTGGTTCAGCAGAGGCCCCCTTTTGTAGATAAACAAATACCGCCCCCCCCCCCTCCCCCCCTTCATGCACCCACATAAAGACACTCTCAGACACATCCTTTGCTTGAACACTCCTATAGAATTAATTAAAAAGAGTGTCTGTAATAAATACAGAACTGTAATGGCAAATCTAAAAAGGAACAAGCCACCTTTACGATATTGCATCATTTATATTAAGCCCCCCCCCCCCTTGTCATAACTCCCACCCCCCTCCCCCCTCCCTTTAGGGGGCGCGCCCCACAGTTTGGGAATTACTGGTATAGTCCCTGGTGTTGCTCCCTGCAGACACCAAGCTTCACCACCAGGTGACGACTAACGCCTCATCATCTTCTTCTTCTTCTTCTTGTTCTTGTTGTTGTTGTTCTTCTTCTTCTTCAGATAAAGAACCTGTCCTCCCACCCTCCGGCCACCAAGATAGTCGAGGTGCCAGGTATGGTATTCTCCATCATTAATTGAAATGACTCCATTAAGTGTTTTAATGATCTAAACAGTTCTGTTTCCATGTTGACAATGCTCTCTCGCTCTCTCGCTCTCTCTCTCTCTCTCGTGATCTTCTCAGCGCCTGCCCCCGAACCAAAACCCAAGCGGGTTGTGCGTGGTAAGTCCAAAGAACAACAAACAACCAAAATGTTTGCTTTTGCTCTGCATTAACCCCACAGCGACGTCTCTTCACACCCTGTGATTGGTTGAGCATGAGCCTAAATTGAGAGAATTGTAATGGAACAAAACAGGCACACTCAAAAATTGTTTGTTTTGGCGAGGACAACTTGTGTGCGGTAGGGGCGCTTGTTGGTGGTGGACAGTCATGTATGGCCATGCTTGTTCCATGTCTGTGGCTGTCACTTCGCCACCCTCGCCTCCACCGGACTCCAACCACCACCACCTGCCCGCCCTCCCTCACCTTGATTGGGCAGATTGCGTGTGCATGTTCTCATCTTCCGTGTGTGTGTGTGTGTGTGTGTGTGTGTGTGTGTGTGTGTGTGTGTGTGTGTGTGTGTGTGTGTGTGTGTGTGTGTGTGTGTGTGTGTGTGTGTGTGTGTGTGTGTGTGTGTGTGTGTGTGTGTGTGTGTGTGTGTGTGTGTGTGTGTGTGTGTGTGTGTGTGTGTGTGTGAGAGACACGTGCCAGCCCCCTGTCGCTCCAGACCCGGATGAAGGCATGAATGTACACATTAACGGGTCCCTGTCCCAGGTGGGAGGGTGACTCACCCTGTCAAAGTGGACTGTGCTACCTGGATCAGCCTACCCAGCCTACCTAGTGGACTGTACCACCTGGTAGGGTAGATAGATCAGCCTACCTAGTGGACTGTACCACCTGGTAGGGTAGATAGATCATCCTACCCAGTGGACTGTACCACCTGGTAGGGTAGATAGATCAGCCTACCTAGTGGACTGTACCACCTGGTAGGGTAAATAGATCAGCCTACCCAGCCTACCTTGTGGACTTTACCACCTGGTAGGGTAGATATATCAGCCTACCCAGTGGACTGTACCACCTGGTAGGGTAGATAGATCAGCCTACCTTGTGGACTTTACCACCTGGTAGGGTAGATAGATCAGCCTACCCAGCCTACCTAGTGGACTGTACCACCTGGTAGGCTGGTCGGCTGCAATCTATCCCTCATAGATGTTGGTGGAGACTCCCACAAGACAGTGGATGTTTGGTGTGTCAGTTGCTAATCAACATCCCTAACATACCCAGCAGCCTGCCAAGAAGAAGAAGTGAAGAGGAAGAAGAAGAATAATATGTCTTTAATGGGGGATCGAACCTGGTAAAACCAGGGGCCCTTTAATCTACAAATGGGTTCATTGGTTCTTAATTAATTGGTGAATTGGTTTAATGTAGGGGGGGCATGGTAGATGGATGTATTGTGTCATCAATGTATTTTTTGGTTCCCCAGACTCCAGCAGCGTCTCCGAGAGGAGGAGGCCGCCGGTGTCGCAACCTGTGGACAGCAGGAGAGCCGAGGCGACGCCCGCGCCGGAGCGACGGGACAGGCCGACCCTGGCCGCCCTGCGCAGGAACCCGGGCCTCAGGAAGGAGCTGAGGCTGGCGCTGGAGCACGCCCTGGAACAGAAGCTGGAGGACCTGGGGGTCAGGCCGGTACGAAAAACATAACAACACCTGTGTCTAACAACACACATGTACTATTGAGACTGACAGTGACTTTTAGATACAGGTCAAGCTTTAAGTGGATCTGACATATGACAGACCATATGTCAGACCATTTTGTGTCGAGTTACAGAACATATGCCAGACCTTAATCTGTACAAAGAAGGCCCGCCAATGAACTAATGTTTTAATGTAAATTCATGTTTCAATAACTCACTTTTTGGTTCGCTCCATGTTGTTAACAGTAAATGAAGGATTACTGCACTGTTGGTCAATGCTTCTGTGACTTAATGACTAAAAGACACATGTGGGTCCTATGGCTAGACTGTTGAGAACCAATGATTTTAGAGGTCCACGGTGATTAAACCAGTGACATAGAGGACCATACTAGTCCAGAGTGATTGAACCAGTGATTTAAGAGGACCATACCTGTCCAGGGTAATACAACAAGTTATTTAGAGGACCATACCCTTCCAGGGTGATTTAAACCAGTGATTTAGAGGACTTAACTGGTCCAGGGTGATTTTATAGGACCAAACCAGTCCAGGGTGATTTAAACCAGTGATTTAGAGGACTATAGAGGTCCATGGTGATTTAAACCAGTGATTTAGAGGACCATACAGGTCTAGGGTGATTTAAACCAGTGAGTTAGAGGACTATAGAGGTCCATGGTGATTTAAATCAGTGATTTAGAGGACCATACAGGTCTAGGGTGATTTAAACCAGTGAGTTAGAGGACTATAGAGGTCCATGGTGATTTAAACCAGTGAGTTAGAGGACCATACAGGTCCAGGGTGATGGAACCGGTGAGTTAGAGGACCATACCGATTCGCTGGGTGACTTAACCGTCGCCGTGTCTCCCTCACCTGTGTCCCGGGCGTTGGTCCTCCAGGGGCAGAGCGGCCTGAAGAACACGGAGCTGAGCGCCATCCTGCTCCAGGTGACCTCGGCCCGGGAGGGCGTGGCCCGCAAGCTGCCGCAGTACTGGCGCCACCGCGAGGACGTGCTGCGCCACCTGGAGCAGCGGCTGCAGGACCGCCGCCGGGGCAGCGAGCCGGCGTCCGGTGCGTCACGGGACAAAGCCCGGAGCGCTGCCGCCACCGCCACCCGAGGTACCGTGACTGTCCGGGTTGCTGGTTTAAACGCTTCAGGGATCTGTCCCCTTCACAATGTAAATAGGGGTTTAGGTCGTTATGTAAGGCAAGCAATGTATCTCAGTCTGTTGCGACTTGGTTTTGGAACCGGGAAGAAAGTCGCCGGTTCAAGTCCCCGAAACACCTGGGCACTGCCGAGGTGCTCTTGAGCACCAGAGGCACCAGATCCCCTGCACTGCTGCCCAGGCGCTGTCTGTACAATAGCTGACCACTGCTCCTAATACTAGGATGGGTTAAATGCAGAGAAACACATTTCACTGTGTGTGTATGTGACCAATAATGAGGATTCAATCCTCCAGATTTAGAGATTTAGATGAACAGACGGCCCTAATATGAGGTCTTAATGATCGGGGAACTGCTGCTCTCCATCAGGATTTGGGATTGATATCGTGGGCGGCCGTTGAAGCGTTGTGTGTGGAGGAAATGTGGTGGAAGCGGCTACTTAGGCATGACACCAGGTTCAAGGACAGTTTTTATCTCCAGGCAGTGTGCCTACTGAACTGCTAGGAGTCCTGCCACTAACATTGCAACATAACACTATCATACTTGCCCTGTACTGCACTGTATTCATGATGCTGCTGCACTACTGGCACTTTAAAATGCTTTTTAAATGCTTTTTGCAGAATCTAACACATGTATTTATCAGTCACTTTATTGTTCTTTATATTGCGTACAGTGTTGTATAGTATAAGTATAGTACATAGAATAGTATATAGTGTTAAATTGTAGGAAATGCATACTGCGGGAGGAAATGGGTAGAAGAAGTAAGCCAACTGTAGATCAGCTAGTCAACTAGTCAAGTCTAGTTGGGGAGACCTTGTTAGTTCACTGATTGGCTCACTGGTTGTGGACACGGGGGGGCGGGACCTTGTTAGTTCACTGATTGGCTCACTGGTTGTGGCCACGCTGATCTTCTGCAAAGCTCTCTGAGAGCAGTGCTGAGCTCTTCTCTTAAATGGCGGTTGTTTACCGCGTAGCGTAAGCCCTGCTTAGCCCTTCCAGAGCGCCAGTGACTCACTGCTGAGACGCTAAACAGTACTTACTGTGTGTGTGTGCGTGTGTTTGTGTGTGTGTGTTTGTGTGATTGTGTCTCCAGCAAGTCAGAACAGACCCCGGTCCAGTAGCCTACCCACCAGGGTGACTCAGGTGATGTCCGGACCTCCAGCCAAACAGGCCAAGACCCCCCAGCCGACACCGAGGACCAGGACCGCCGCCCTGCCCCGGATCTCCACCCCCGGCACCAAGACCTCCTCCAAGGCTTCCGGTAGATGGATGTATTGTGTCATCAATGTATTTTTTGGTTCCCCAGACTCCAGCAGCGTCTCCGAGAGGAGGAGGCCGCCGGTGTCGCAACCTGTGGACAGCAGGAGAGCCGAGGCGACGCCCGCGCCGGAGCGACGGGACAGGCCGACCCCGGCCGCCCTGCGCAGGAACCCGGGCCTCAGGAAGGAGCTGAGGCCGGCGCCAAGCTTTAAGTGGATCTGACATATGGCAGACCATATGTCAGACCATTTTGTGTCGAGTTACAGAACATATGCCAGACCTTAATCTGTACAAAGAAGGCCCGCCGATGAACTAATGTTTTAATGTAAATTCATGTTTCAATAACTCACTTTTTGGTTCGCTCCATGTTGTTAACAGTAAATGAAGGATTACTGCACTGTTGGTCAATGCTTCTGTGACTTAATTACTAAAAGACACATGTGGGTCCTAAGGCTAGACTGTTGAGAACCAATGATTTTAGAGGTCCACGGTGATTAAACCAGTGACTTAGAGGACCATACTAGTCCAGAGTGATTGAACCAGTGATTTAAGAGGACCATACCTGTCCAGGGTAATACAACAAGTTATTTAGAGGACCATACCCTTCCAGGGTGATTTAAACCAGTGATTTAGAGGACTTAACTGGTCCAGGGTGATTTTATAGGACCAAACCAGTCCAGGGTGATTTAAACCAGTGATTTAGAGGACTATAGAGGTCCATGGTGATTTAAACCAGTGATTTAGAGGACCATACAGGTCTAGGGTGATTTAAACCAGTGAGTTAGAGGACTATAGAGGTCCATGGTGATTTAAACCAGTGAGTTAGAGGACTATACAGGTCCAGGGTGATGGAACCGGTGAGTTAGAGGACCATACCGATCCGCTGGGTGACTTAACCGTCGCCGTGTCTCCCTCACCTGTGTCCCGGGCGTTGGTCCTCCAGGGGCAGAGCGGCCTGAAGAACACGGAGCTGAGCGGCATCCTGCCCCAGGTGACCTCGGCCCGGGAGGGTGTGGCCCGCGAGGTGCCGCAGTACTGGCGCCACCGCGAGGACGTGCTGCGCCACCTGGAGCAGCGGCTGCAGGACCGCCGCCGGGGCAGCGAGCCGGCGTCCGGTGCGTCACGGGACAAAGCCCGGAGCGCTGCCGCCACCGCCACCCGAGGTACCGTGACTGTCCGGGTTGCTGGTTTAAACGCTTCAGGGATCTGTCCCCTTCACAATGTAAATAGGGGTTTAGGTCGTTATGTAAGGCAAGCAATGTATCTCAGTCTGTTGCGACTTGGTTTTGGAACCGGGAAGAAAGTCGCCGGTTCAAGTCCCCGAAACACCTGGGCACTGCCGAGGTGCTCTTGAGCACCAGAGGCACCAGATCCCCTGCACTGCTGCCCAGGCGCTGTCTGTACAATAGCTGCCCACTGCTCCTAATACTAGGATGGGTTAAATGCAGAGAAACACATTTCACTGTGTGTGTATGTGACCAATAATGAGGATTCAATCCTCCAGATTTAGAGATTTAGATGAACAGACGGCCCTAATATGAGGTCTTAATGATCGGGAAACTGCTGCTCTCCATCAGGATTTGGGATTGATATCGTGGGCGGCCGTTGAAGCGTTGTGTGTGGAGGAAATGTGGTGGAAGCGGCTACTTAGGCATGACACCAGGTTCAAGGACAGTTTTTATCTCCAGGCAGTGTGCCTACTGAACTGCTAGGAGTCCTGCCACTAACATTGTCATTAACATAACACTATCATACTTTGCCCTGTACTGCACTGTATTCATGATGCTGCTGCACTACTGGCACTTTAAAATGCTTTTTAAATGCTTTTTGCAGAATCTAACACATGTATTTATCAGTCACTTTATTGTTCTTTATATTGCGTACAGTGTTGTATAGTATAAGTATAGTACATAGAATAGTATATAGTGTTAAATTGTAGGAAATGCATACTGCGGGAGGAAATGGGTAGAAGAAGTAAGCCAACTGTAGATCAGCTAGTCAACTAGTCAAGTCTAGTTGGGGAGACCTTGTTAGTTCACTGATTGGCTCACTGGTTGTGGACACGGGGGGGCGGGACCTTGTTAGTTCACTGATTGGCTCACTGGTTGTGGCCACGCTGATCTTCTGCAAAGCTCTCTGAGAGCAGTGCTGAGCTCTTCTCTTAAATGGCGGTTGTTTACCGCGTAGCGTAAGCCCTGCTTAGCCCTTCCAGAGCGCCAGTGACTCACTGCTGAGACGCTAAACAGTACTTACTGTGTGTGTGTGCGTGTGTTTGTGTGTGTGTGTTTGTGTGATTGTGTCTCCAGCAAGTCAGAACAGACCCCGGTCCAGTAGCCTACCCACCAGGGTGACTCAGGTGATGTCCGGACCTCCAGCCAAACAGGCCAAGACCCCCCAGCCGACACCGAGGACCAGGACCGCCGCCCTGCCCCGGATCTCCACCCCCGGCACCAAGACCTCCTCCAAGGCTTCCGTTCCCATGTATGGAGAAAGAGTAGTGGTCCCACTGTCCTTACTCTTAAAGCACACGTTTCACCGGGACACGGTGCTCATGATAAGCAAACGGAAATAACGTTCCGAACCTAGCTAACAGTGCCACGCGAAATGCTAGCGGCGCAAATCGCACTAATGCTAACCATGCAGTCTCGACTCCTTTCAGCTCAGACGAAGACTCCGAGGAGAAGGAGGAGACGGAGGACTCCGAGGAGGAGGAGGAAGATGAAGGGGATCTTCCAAGCCGGCCCGGGCCCTCTCAGGACCCCCGGGGCCGCTCTCCACAAGTTTTCGGACCCCAGCGGGTGCTCCTCCAGAGCCCAGCCGCTAGACCCAGCCCCGCCGCACGGCAGCAGACCCCGGCGAGGGGTCCCGCCCTCGTCTCCGCGGCCAATCGGAAATCAGCGCCGGCCGCGGTTACATCCGTTGTTACGGCGGCGGACAGCGAGGACGACGACTGGTCGTCGGACATAAGCGAGCTGCAGGAGATGGACCCCAAGCGGCTGCAGGCTTACCAGCAGCCGAACGCCATCGCCGCGGACAAGAGACTCCCGGCTAAACGTAAGTGTTGAGAAAAGTGTTGGTGTGAACCGTGGTGCTGATGGAAATGGGTCCATCGGGTCGTGTTTGTGTTCTGGGCTCAAATTCAGTTGTTGATATGCACACATACGTGATTCATTCAAAAAGGTTTGTGTGTAAAGTGTACATTAATAATTACATTATAGTCCTTTAGCAGACACTTTTATCCAAAGCAACTTACAATAGTGTGTTCAACAAAGGTAGGTGAGAGAAAAACTAATCGGTGGAAGGGAAGAGCAGGTTAATGATTGAACCAATTCAAAGCCAGCCGTTGAATTAACATTAAACGGAAGGGGATTGGCTGGAGCTAAAAGGAGGGCGAGGCCGACCTAACAGGCGGGAAGGCCCTAGTGGGTGTTGCACCGTGAACACTTGAATAATTATGAATTCATAATAAGCTTTATTTTATTCTTGTTTAAAAAAAGAAAGAAGACAATAACGTACTGAATGACTAATGAACTAATGGTGCTAATCAATATCCTCATGATCGAGATCCAGCTAACTTATTTTTTTTTTTATATATATATATATAAATATATATGTACTTTGGTGTGTTTAAAGCTTATTGAGGGGAAAAACGTTAACCATCGGAAAAAAAACAACAAAAGTAACTTCAAGTGCGTCTCTCTCTCTCTCTCTCTCTCTGGAGCGCCAGCTCGCGGAGAGAGGAGCGTGGCTGCCAGCAGGGGGCGTGAACGTCGCACCGAAGAATTCAAATACAAATACGGAGGAGGACGAGGTGCTGGAGCTCCTGGTGAGCTGTGCTTTTGGGCAAGGCTAGATTTTAGGCGGTACAATAATAATACATTGTGTTTGTTTATTGATATCTAGACACTCAAAGGCACTTTACAATCCAACGTGCAGTTATTTACAGGTTATATTAAGTATAAAATAATTTTTAAAAGAAGAATAAAATAAATTTTAGTTTCTTTTCACTTATTCCTGACAATTACAGCCACACCCAGTGAGTGAGAGAAATTGATGTATAATTATATATATAATATTCGATTTAACATTTAATTCCATATTCCGCACCTTCTTGCCATTCCAAAAACTCCTAAGTTGAGCCAACACTCTGTTGTTGTTGTTTATGTGTGTATCAGTCCACGGATCTAGAGGAGAGCAGCGATTGGGCGGTGTCGTCCCTGGAGGAGCCAGGTAAAAATGTCGTGGCTCCGCCCAAGTCCGGCCCCCGGGGGCCCGTCCTGACCAGGAAGAGCCTGGACTCGTCACTCAGCACCAGCGTCTGGGAAACCTCCACAGGCAGGGGCCAAAAATCAGGTGAGGGGGGGGGGGGCACGGCAGAAGGACTAAATTCACTGTACGTTAGCGGCCTCTAGTGGCTGGAGTTGTAGCTGCGGTTATTACAATGTAATTTGGCTATATAACGATTTTCCCACAGTACAGTGGACCAGAATAAAAAAAAAGATGTATACAAGTAAACAAAAATTATCCATGGCTACATCGCATTTTATTCTTGAACAGCGTTCTTACGATAGGTTTTAACAGAGTAAATAGCCCTGTATTCATGATGCTGCTGCACTACTGGCACTTTAAAAAGCTTTTAAATGCTTTTTGCACAATATAACCGGCGACTTTCTTCCCGGTTCCAAAACCAAGTCGCAACAGACTGAGATACATTGCTTGCCTTACATAACGACCTAAACCCCTATTTACATTGTGAAGGGGACAGATCCCTGAAGCGTTTAAACCAGCAACCCGGACAGTCACGGTACCTCGGGTGGCGGTGGCGGCAGCGCTCCGGGCTTTGTCCCGTGACGCACCGGACGCCGGCTCGCTGCCCCGGCGGCGGTCCTGCAGCCGCTGCTCCAGGTGGCGCAGCACGTCCTCGCGGTGGCGCCAGTACTGCGGCACCTCGCGGGCCACACCCTCCCGGGCCGAGGTCACCTGGGGCAGGATGCCGCTCAGCTCCGTGTTCTTCAGGCCGCTCTGCCCCTGGAGGACCAACGCCCGGGACACAGGTGAGGGAGACACGGCGACGGTTAAGTCACCCAGCGGATCGGTATGGTCCTCTAACTCACCGGTTTCATCACCCTGGACCTGTATAGTCCTCTAACTCACTGGTTTAAATCACCATGGACCTCTATAGTCCTCTAACTCACTGGTTTAAATCACCCTAGACCTGTATGGTCCTCTAAATCACTGGTTTAAATCACCATGGACCTCTATAGTCCTCTAAATCACTGGTTTAAATCACCCTGGACTGGTTTGGTCCTATAAAATCACCCTGGACCAGTTAAGTCCTCTAAATCACTGGTTTAAATCACCCTGGAAGGGTATGGTCCTCTAAATAACTTGTTGTATTACCCTGGACAGGTATGGTCCTCTTAAATCACTGGTTCAATCACTCTGGACTAGTATGGTCCTCTAAGTCACTGGTTTAATCACCGTGGACCTCTAAAATCCTTCATTTACTGTTAACAACATGGAGCGAACCAAAAAGTGAGTTATTGAAACATGAATTTACATTAAAACATTAGTTCATCGGCGGGCCTTCTTTGTACAGATTAAGGTCTGGCATATGTTCTGTAACTCGACACAAAATGGTCTGACATATGGTCTGCCATATGTCAGATCCACTTAAAGCTTGGCGCCGGCCTCAGCTCCTTCCTGAGGCCCGGGTTCCTGCGCAGGGCGGCCGGGGTCGGCCTGTCCCGTCGCTCCGGCGCGGGCGTCGCCTCGGCTCTCCTGCTGTCCACAGGTTGCGACACCGGCGGCCTCCTCCTCTCGGAGACGCTGCTGGAGTCTGGGGAACCAAAAAATACATTGATGACACAATACATCCATCTACCGGAAGCCTTGGAGGAGGTCTTGGTGCCGGGGGTGGAGATCCGGGGCAGGGCGGCGGTCCTGGTCCTCGGTGTCGGCTGGGGGGTCTTGGCCTGTTTGGCTGGAGGTCCGGACATCACCTGAGTCACCCTGGTGGGTAGGCTACTGGACCGGGGTCTGTTCTGACTTGCTGGAGACACAATCACACAAACACACACACACAAACACACGCACACACACACAGTAAGTACTGTTTAGCGTCTCAGCAGTGAGTCACTGGCGCTCTGGAAGGGCTAAGCAGGGCTTACGCTACGCGGTAAACAACCGCCATTTAAGAGAAGAGCTCAGCACTGCTCTCAGAGAGCTTTGCAGAAGATCAGCGTGGCCACAACCAGTGAGCCAATCAGTGAACTAACAAGGTCCCGCCCCCCCGTGTCCACAACCAGTGAGCCAATCAGTGAACTAACAAGGTCTCCCCAACTAGACTTGACTAGTTGACTAGCTGATCTACAGTTGGCTTACTTCTTCTACCCATTTCCTCCCGCAGTATGCATTTCCTACAATTTAACACTATATACTATTCTATGTACTATACTTATACTATACAACACTGTACGCAATATAAAGAACAATAAAGTGACTGATAAATACATGTGTTAGATTCTGCAAAAAGCATTTAAAAAGCATTTTAAAGTGCCAGTAGTGCAGCAGCATCATGAATACAGTGCAGTACAGGGCAAAGTATGATAGTGTTATGTTAATGACAATGTTAGTGGCAGGACTCCTAGCAGTTCAGTAGGCACACTGCCTGGAGATAAAAACTGTCCTTGAACCTGGTGTCATGCCTAAGTAGCCGCTTCCACCACATTTCCTCCACACACAACGCTTCAACGGCCGCCCACGATATCAATCCCAAATCCTGATGGAGAGCAGCAGTTTCCCGATCATTAAGACCTCATATTAGGGCCGTCTGTTCATCTAAATCTCTAAATCTGGAGGATTGAATCCTCATTATTGGTCACATACACACACAGTGAAATGTGTTTCTCTGCATTTAACCCATCCTAGTATTAGGAGCAGTGGGCAGCTATTGTACAGACAGCGCCTGGGCAGCAGTGCAGGGGATCTGGTGCCTCTGGTGCTCAAGAGCACCTCGGCAGTGCCCAGGTGTTTCGGGGACTTGAACCGGCGACTTTCTTCCCGGTTCCAAAACCAAGTCGCAACAGACTGAGATACATTGCTTGCCTTACATAACGACCTAAACCCCTATTTACATTGTGAAGGGGACAGATCCCTGAAGCGTTTAAACCAGCAACCCGGACAGTCACGGTACCTCGGGTGGCGGTGGCGGCAGCGCTCCGGGCTTTGTCCCGTGACGCACCGGACGCCGGCTCGCTGCCCCGGCGGCGGTCCTGCAGCCGCTGCTCCAGGTGGCGCAGCACGTCCTCGCGGTGGCGCCAGTACTGCGGCACCTCGCGGGCCACACCCTCCCGGGCCGAGGTCACCTGGGGCAGGATGCCGCTCAGCTCCGTGTTCTTCAGGCCGCTCTGCCCCTGGAGGACCAACGCCCGGGACACAGGTGAGGGAGACACGGCGACGGTTAAGTCACCCAGCGGATCGGTATGGTCCTCTAACTCACCGGTTCCATCACCCTGGACCTGTATAGTCCTCTAACTCACTGGTTTAAATCACCATGGACCTCTATAGTCCTCTAACTCACTGGTTTAAATCACCCTAGACCTGTATGGTCCTCTAAATCACTGGTTTAAATCACCATGGACCTCTATAGTCCTCTAAATCACTGGTTTAAATCACCCTGGAAGGGTATGGTCCTCTAAATAACTTGTTGTATTACCCTGGACAGGTATGGTCCTCTTAAATCACTGGTTCAATCACTCTGGACTAGTATGGTCCTCTAAGTCACTGGTTTAATCACCGTGGACCTCTAAAATCATTGGTTCTCAACAGTCTAGCCTTAGGACCCACATGTGTCTTTTAGTAATTAAGTCACAGAAGCATTGACCAACAGTGCAGTAATCCTTCATTTACTGTTAACAACATGGAGCGAACCAAAAAGTGAGTTATTGAAACATGAATTTACATTAAAACATTAGTTCATCGGCGGGCCTTCTTTGTACAGATTAAGGTCTGGCATATGTTCTGTAACTCGACACAAAATGGTCTGACATATGGTCTGCCATATGTCAGATCCACTTAAAGCTTGGCGCCGGCCTCAGCTCCTTCCTGAGGCCCGGGTTCCTGCGCAGGGCGGCCGGGGTCGGCCTGTCCCGTCGCTCCGGCGCGGGCGTCGCCTCGGCTCTCCTGCTGTCCACAGGTTGCGACACCGGCGGCCTCCTCCTCTCGGAGACGCTGCTGGAGTCTGGGGAACCAAAAAATACATTGATGACACAATACATCCATCTACCGGAAGCCTTGGAGGAGGTCTTGGTGCCGGGGGTGGAGATCCGGGGCAGGGCGGCGGTCCTGGTCCTCGGTGTCGGCTGGGGGGTCTTGGCCTGTTTGGCTGGAGGTCCGGACATCACCTGAGTCACCCTGGTGGGTAGGCTACTGGACCGGGGTCTGTTCTGACTTGCTGGAGACACAATCACACAAACACACACACACAAACACACGCACACACACACAGTAAGTACTGTTTAGCGTCTCAGCAGTGAGTCACTGGCGCTCTGGAAGGGCTAAGCAGGGCTTACGCTACGCGGTAAACAACCGCCATTTAAGAGAAGAGCTCAGCACTGCTCTCAGAGAGCTTTGCAGAAGATCAGCGTGGCCACAACCAGTGAGCCAATCAGTGAACTAACAAGGTCCCGCCCCCCCGTGTCCACAACCAGTGAGCCAATCAGTGAACTAACAAGGTCTCCCCAACTAGACTTGACTAGTTGACTAGCTGATCTACAGTTGGCTTACTTCTTCTACCCATTTCCTCCCGCAGTATGCATTTCCTACAATTTAACACTATATACTATTCTATGTACTATACTTATACTATACAACACTGTACGCAATATAAAGAACAATAAAGTGACTGATAAATACATGTGTTAGATTCTGCAAAAAGCATTTAAAAAGCATTTTAAAGTGCCAGTAGTGCAGCAGCATCATGAATACAGTGCAGTACAGGGCAAAGTATGATAGTGTTATGTTAATGACAATGTTAGTGGCAGGACTCCTAGCAGTTCAGTAGGCACACTGCCTGGAGATAAAAACTGTCCTTGAACCTGGTGTCATGCCTAAGTAGCCGCTTCCACCACATTTCCTCCACACACAACGCTTCAACGGCCGCCCACGATATCAATCCCAAATCCTGATGGAGAGCAGCAGTTTCCCGATCATTAAGACCTCATATTAGGGCCGTCTGTTCATCTAAATCTCTAAATCTGGAGGATTGAATCCTCATTATTGGTCACATACACACACAGTGAAATGTGTTTCTCTGCATTTAACCCATCCTAGTATTAGGAGCAGTGGGCAGCTATTGTACAGACAGCGCCTGGGCAGCAGTGCAGGGGATCTGGTGCCTCTGGTGCTCAAGAGCACCTCGGCAGTGCCCAGGTGTTTCGGGGACTTGAACCGGCGACTTTCTTCCCGGTTCCAAAACCAAGTCGCAACAGACTGAGATACATTGCTTGCCTTACATAACGACCTAAACCCCTATTTACATTGTGAAGGGGACAGATCCCTGAAGCGTTTAAACCAGCAACCCGGACAGTCACGGTACCTCGGGTGGCGGTGGCGGCAGCGCTCCGGGCTTTGTCCCGTGACGCACCGGACGCCGGCTCGCTGCCCCGGCGGCGGTCCTGCAGCCGCTGCTCCAGGTGGCGCAGCACGTCCTCGCGGTGGCGCCAGTACTGCGGCACCTCGCGGGCCACACCCTCCCGGGCCGAGGTCACCTGGGGCAGGATGCCGCTCAGCTCCGTGTTCTTCAGGCCGCTCTGCCCCTGGAGGACCAACGCCCGGGACACAGGTGAGGGAGACACGGCGACGGTTAAGTCACCCAGCGGATCGGTATGGTCCTCTAACTCACCGGTTCCATCACCCTGGACCTGTATAGTCCTCTAACTCACTGGTTTAAATCACCATGGACCTCTATAGTCCTCTAACTCACTGGTTTAAATCACCCTAGACCTGTATGGTCCTCTAAATCACTGGTTTAAATCACCATGGACCTCTATAGTCCTCTAAATCACTGGTTTAAATCACCCTGGACTGGTTTGGTCCTATAAAATCACCCTGGACCAGTTAAGTCCTCTAAATCACTGGTTTAAATCACCCTGGAAGGGTATGGTCCTCTAAATAACTTGTTGTATTACCCTGGACAGGTATGGTCCTCTTAAATCACTGGTTCAATCACTCTGGACTAGTATGGTCCTCTAAGTCACTGGTTTAATCACCGTGGACCTCTAAAATCATTGGTTCTCAACAGTCTAGCCTTAGGACCCACATGTGTCTTTTAGTAATTAAGTCACAGAAGCATTGACCAACAGTGCAGTAATCCTTCATTTACTGTTAACAACATGGAGCGAACCAAAAAGTGAGTTATTGAAACATGAATTTACATTAAAACATTAGTTCATCGGCGGGCCTTCTTTGTACAGATTAAGGTCTGGCATATGTTCTGTAACTCGACACAAAATGGTCTGACATATGGTCTAGCCATATGTCAGATCCAACTGTGAAAGCTTGGCGCCGGGCCTCAGCTCCTTCCTGAGGCCCGGGTTCCTGCGCAGGGCGGCCGGGGTCGGCCTGTCCCGTCGCTCCGGCGCGGGCGTCGCCTCGGCTCTCCTGCTGTCCACAGGTTGCGACACCGGCGGCCTCCTCCTCTCGGAGACGCTGCTGGAGTCTGGGGAACCAAAAAATACATTGATGACACAATACATCCATCTACCATGCCCCCCCTACATTAAACCAATTCACCAATTAATTAAGAACCAATGAACCCATTTGTAGATTAAAGGGCCCCTGGTTTTACCATGTTCGATCCCCCATTAAAGACATTATTCTTCTTCTTCCTCTTCACTTCTTCTTCTTGGCAGGCTGCTGGGTATGTTAGGGATGTTGATTAGCAACTGACACACCAAACATCCACTGTCTTGTGGGAGTCTCCACCAACATCTATGAGGGATAGATTGCAGCCGACCAGCCTACCAGGTGGTACAGTCCACTAGGTAGGCTGGGTAGGCTGATCTATCTACCCTACCAGGTGGTAAAGTCCACAAGGTAGGCTGATCTATCTACCCTACCAGGTGGTACAGTCCACTAGGTAGGCTGGGTAGGCTGATCTATTTACCCTACCAGGTGGTACAGTCCACTAGGTAGGCTGGGTAGGCTGATCTATCTACCCTACCAGGTGGTACAGTCCACTAGGTAGGCTGGGTAGACTGATCTATCTACCCTACCAGGTGGTACAGTCCACTAGGTAGGCTGGGTAGGATGATCTATCTACCCTACCAGGTGGTACAGTCCACTAGGTAGGCTGGTAGTGATCTATTTACCCTACCAGGTGGTACAGTCCACTAGGTAGGCTGGGTAGTCTGATCTATTTACCCTACCAGGTGGTACAGTCCACTAGGTAGGCTGGTAGGCTGATCTATCTACCCTACCAGGTGGTACAGTCCACTAGGTAGGCTGGGTAGGCTGATCTATCTACCCTACCAGGTGGTACAGTCCACTAGGTAGGCTGATCTATCTACCCTACCAGGTGGTACAGTCCACTAGGTAGGCTGGGTAGGCTGATCCAGGTAGCACATTCCACTTTGACAGGGTGAGTCACCCTCCCACCTGGGACAGGGAACAGGGACCCGTTAATGTGTACATTCATGCCTTCATCCGGGTCTGGAGCGACAGGGGGCTGGCACGTCCCACCCACCCACCCACACACACACACACACACACACACACACACACACACACACACACACACACACACACACACACACACACACACACACACACACACACACACACACACACACACACACACACACACGGAAGATGAGAACATGCACACGCAATCCGCCCAATCAAGATGAGGGAGGGCGGGCAGGTGGTGGTGGTTGGAGTCCGTGGAGCGAGGTGGCGAAGTGACAGCACAGACATGGAACAGCATGGCCATACATGACGGTCCACCACCAACAAGCGCCCCTACCGCACACAAGTTGTCCTCGCCAAAACAAACAAGACTGTGGTTGGCGGGGGTGGATATGAAGATGGTGTGTGTCTGAAGATGCTCAAGAAGGGAGGAGGGGATGGAGGGGGGGGGGGGAAGAGGGGCAGACACCATAAACCTGACCAATGAGAGACCGGACCATGCAGTCGGACCATGCAGAAGAGAACGTGCATGTGGATGGATGGAGGAGGAGGAGGAGGAGCTACCTCGCGCACGCTTTACCTCTGTCCTCCTCCGACATCTCCTGTATGGGTTCCAGCTGCTGGGGGGGAGGAGCCGAGGGAGCGGCCTCCTCTGATTGGACGGCGCGACCCAGGATCGGGGGGGGGGGTCGCGAGGGAGGAGAAAGGGAGGGGAGGGGGTGGGACGGCTACAGTGTTACTGTCTGGACTTGGGTGTCTGTTTTTTTTTGAGTGTGCCTGTTTTGTTCCATTACAATTCTCTCAATTTAGGCTCATGCTCAACCAATCACAGGGTGTGAAGAGACGTCGCTGTGGGGTTAATGCAGAGCAAATGCAAACATCATGTCGTTGTTCTTTGGACTTACCACGCACAACCCGCTTGGGTTTTGGTTCGGGGGCAGGCGCTGAGAAGATCACTAAGAGAGAGAGAGAGAGCGAGAGAGAGCGAGAGCGAGAGCGAGAGCATTGTCAACATGGAAACAGATGCTGTTTAGATCATTAAAACACATAATGGAGTCATTCAATTAATGATGGAGAATACCATACCTGGCACCTCGACTATCTTGGTGGCCGGAGGGTGGGAGGACAGGTTCTTTATCTGCAGAAGAACAAGAAGAAGAAGAAGAAGAAGAAGAAGAAGAAGAAGAAGAACAAGAAGAACAAGAACAAGAACAAGAACAAGAAGAATGATGATGAGGCGTTAGTCGTCACCTGGTGGTGAAGCTCGGTGTCTGCAGGGAGCAACACCAGGGACTATACCAGTGGTTCCCAAACTGTGGGGCGCGCCCCCTAAAGGGAGGGGGGAGGGGGGTGGGAGTTATGACAAGGGGGGGGGGGGGCTTAATATAAATGATGCAATATCGTAAAGGTGGCTTGTTCCTTTTTAGATTTGCCATTACAGTTCTGTATTTATTACAGACACTCTTTTTAATTAATTCTATAGGAGTGTTCAAGAAAAGGATGTGTCTGAGAGTGTCTTTATGTGGGTGCATGAAGGGGGGGAGGGGGGGGGGGCAGTATTTGTTTATCTACAAAAGGGGGCCTCTGCTGAACCAAGTTGGGAACCACTGGAGTATACAATCGAATATGCTTACATTTTTTTGGGCTAATATTTTTCAATAAACCGGATTCCTCATCACCCTGTGTCCTTGTCTTCAGGAGGAGCCCTCATGAAGCCATTTTAATGGCTTGCTGCATATAATTATAATAATTATTATTATAATTATATTTGATCTTTACAAGCTCTTCTGTTACATACTGTTGTATTTGAATGTGTGTGTTCCATGGAGGAGAGGCTTTTAATGAATGACTGTTGCTGTATGATAGCATGGGCCAATCTCAGCCAGCCAGTCCAAATACAGGATATCCTGAACAAGACCCCGTCCAGCACCCCGCTTCCTACACAACTACACACAGCGGAGTGTGAGTGTGTGTGTGTGTGTGTGTGCAGATAGACCTCTCTGAGGGATGATGCAGTGTATGTGAGTGAGTGAGTGAGTGAGTAAGTGTTTGTATAGACCAGTTCTCTCTGAGAGGTGATGCTGTGTGTGTGTGTGTGTGTGTGTGTGTGTGTGTGTGTGTGTGTGTGCCAGTGGAGGCTCAAACACTGTCAAACTTGATAGTGAGGCTCCTTCCTTCCTCCCCTACTTTTACAACCACCAGCCGCCACTGGTGTGTGCGTGTACGTGTGTATGTGTATGTGTGTGTGTGCACATGTACTGTGTGTGTGTGTGTGTGTGTGTGTGTGTGTGTGTGTGTGTGTGTGTGTGTGTGTGTGTGTGTGTGTGTGTGTGTGTGTGTGTGTGTGTGTGTGTGTGTGTGTGTGTGTGTGTGTGTGTGTGTGTGTGTGTGTGTGTGTGTGTGTGTACGTGTGTGTGTGTACGTGTGTGTGTGTGTGTGTGTGTACGTGTGTGTGTACGTGTGTGTGTGAGTGTGTGTGTGAGTGTGTATGTATGTGTTTGTGTGTACTGACCTGTTCCTTTTGGGAGGTGATGGTACGCTCCCTCTCTTGCAGCCTCCTCTCCATCTCCTCCCGTGACCTCTGACCCCGGCTCTGCTGCTTCAGTTCCTCGGTGAACGCCCGCACCTTCTCCTCCAGGCGCTCGCGCTCCCCGCCCGCCGCCGCCAGCCTCCGCTCTATGAATAAATAGATTGTAAACGCTTATAGCACCATGCGTTATAGGCACACTTTTTAAAACCTAATCCAGGTGTGTCTTTTGCATGTGTGACTGGTTCACAATTAACAGCGCGCCACATAGACAAGCTGATGTTAGGTGTTGTCATCCATCCTTGGTATCCAACAACACAGGGACAGAAACATATAGTAGCAATAGCACACAATGAGGGAGGGGAGGGGGGGGAGAGAGAGAGAGAGAGAGAGAGAGAGAGAGAGAGAGAGAGAGAGAGAGAGAGAGAGAGAGAGAGAGAGAGAGAGAGAGAGAGAGAGAGAGAGAGAGAGAGAGAGAGAGAGAGAGAGAGAGAGAGAGAGAGAGAGAGAGAGATCCAACAATAGCGTGTAATGAAAGACCACAGCACCACCACCACAGCAACCAGATTCCACCACTGTCCCCTCGGCGGATACCGTAGAACACCCCGGTCCACATTACCGCATTGCATTGCATGCACACACACACACACACACACACACACACCGATTCCACCATCATCTACCTAAATCTGTCGGGGCTCCCGGTGGCGCAGCATTCGTCTTACCATCTTCTGGTGGGTGAACCGCCGTTAAGGACTAAACGTTGACGATCGAGCGACACACACACACAGACACAGACGCACACGCACACAGCAAGCAGTCTGTGTGCCTGTGTGTAGCTGGTTGTTCCGTTGTTCCGGGGGGGCAGAGATGTTGTCAAAACACCGCAAGCAATCAGCGCGCAAATCGCACGTCCCCGACGGACGACAGGTCGTCTACGAGCGGCGTGTTGTACCCGTACATCGGGTCCACCGTTACACCCCTGGAAGGAGGAGGAGGTGTGGGGGGGGGTCCCCATTTTCTGTTCTGTGTTCCTTCTCGGGGTTTCCATCCCTTTGACTTTAAACTCTTGTTTTTTACGACTATAGGATCGTGTTACGTACGTGGGACTGTTTTTTGTAATTATTTTGATATAAAAATGTTGTAATTTTGATATCCTTGCCATTTTGAAATGCAATGGCATTAATTTATAATGTCCATTATACGACATTGTTATTTAAAAAAATATCTTAAATATCTGTCATTTAAAAAATCTATAAAAAAAAATCCTTGTTATTTTGATAAAATCCTCGTTATTTTGAAATTCTTGTCATTTTGAGCACATAAAAAAAACAAAACATTTCACTGTACATTGTACCCTGTACCTTATACATACGAGCCATTTCAGACTGTACAGCTGTGATTAAGGAGCTCCAATCAACTCGTAGATAGGAGACCATATGGTCGTTTGAACATAAACCACGACGACAACACCGTAAAGCGAAACGACTACAAGTACACACTAACAACGACTGTAAGTGCATCATGTTAAACAAAGAAACACGTTTACATGCACTTATGTTGCTATGGTTGCAGTTAAGGTTATGGTTCCTATTGCAGTTATGGTTCCTATAAGCGACACACTTTGAACATACAATGGGGATATCATTACCTCTAGTGTTAAGATATTAACCCCCCCCCCCCCACAAGAGTGACGCGTTTCTTCTCCCCAAACAAAGTCAAGTTGAGACAAGCTGCTGTGGTTCGTTCTTCGTTTCTTTCTTGACCCAAACTTGTTCAGGGAAGAAACGCCGACATATTCATCGCCGAAATATGTGCACCGATGCACTTTTCAAACGTTTTTTCGATAGCGGTATAAAGATAGATCGATCAAGTCGTGCAAACACATACACACACACACACACCCACCCGGTTTAACTTTGTCCGAGGGTAGACGATTTTCTCCTCAGCACGGCTGACTATAACGGACCACAGCGACTTCAACGACGAGCCCAAAGAAAAACGACTTTAAACACTAAATCCAACACCGCACACACACAGGACAGCGCCTTTCGAACGTACACACGCACACATCGAATTCCAATGCAAACGATGCGTTGTTGTAGCAACTTACCATGGATGTTGGGTTTACGGAGCCTCGGGCTACGGGACGGGACCCCTGCACGTAACGAGTTCGTTTTTACATTTAGAGACTCACCGTCGGTGTGTCTATGCGTTGGAAGAGTGGTGGCGCCCTCTGGTGGCTTGAAGATGAAACATTTGATTTTCATTTTACATTTGATTTAGTGTTGTAATGCAGTTGCAATAGAAAGAAGAATACACGCCACCGTGACTTTAAAGCCCATGTAATGTTACAGAGAAATGCATTCATATAACATATATATGAAATGCGGTCGATCCGCCTCGAGAAGAGAGAACAAAAGAAAGAAAGATCTGGCAAAAAAGGTGTGAATCCACCATTATACCAGTAGAGAGCAGCAGATTACCTAGAGGGAACATGTGTAGCCTGACACCCTGCCATCTGCGGTTGTAGTGGAGGGCACAGCTGCGACACTCAGACACGCACACACACACACACACACACACACACACACACACACACACACACACACACACACAACCCATACCGCGACAGATACCATAGCCTACTGAGAAAAGCCGAGGCCTTCTATAGATCTCTGTATCTGTATATCATTTGTTGAGCGCCATACAGTAAATGCATGTAGGATGTGGAGATATAACGTGTCTCCGTGGGCATATGCTCCCTTGATTTATGGGCAGCTCGCTGGTTGGCCGTTTGGAGGCGCCAGGAGGTAAATCTTGCATGCTGTATAGATCCTAGCATCTGCACTCCAGCGAGCACCCGCGAGACCCCCGCCCCCACCCCACACACACACACACACTCCTCACCCCCCCCCACCACACCCCTCTGTTACATCTGGCACTACACTCAGTGCACGGTATCAATGCGCAATGTGATGTATGTGGTGACCGGATCTTGTTTGATTGTGTGTGTTCATTAAATGGAGTAGACTCAACTCCAACGTTCGCTCCCGTCTCATTCTCCATTATTCGAACATATCATTGGCGACGAGAATGGCTGATTGTTCGATACCACCACCCTCCCCCTTCCTAGCCACGCCGGGCGAGCCACTGATACCGTGGCCCCGCTGGATTTCCTCGTTCGAGACATATATCCTAGCTGCCGGCTTGGAGAGAGTGTCCGCGGAGAGGAAACGTGCACTGCTGCTGCACTGTCTAGGAGCAGAGGGACAGCGTGTGTTTGAAACTCTCGGCCCCGCAGCGGGTTACACAGAGACTGTGGCCCTACTGAGGAGTCATTTCGCCACCCCACAGAGTGCTCTCCTCCGCCGCGTCATATTCGGACGGAGGCACCAGCGGCCGGGTGAGTCGGTGACACAGTACGTGGCTGATCTACGAGGTTTGGCGAGCTCGTGCAAGTTTGGCGCGTTACAAGACGAACTGATCAGAGACCACCTCATACTGCACACGAACTGTGACAAGATTAGGGAAAGACTGTTGATGGAAAACGATGACGTGACACTAGCAGCAGCTCTACACCTAGCCGTTCAGGTCGAATCTGCTCTCGAATGTGCAGCTACATTGTCGGCTTCTTCCAACTCGCTAGCAGCGGACGAGGCAACGGGCGCGCGCGCGCGCGACTCACTGACGCCCCTCCTCCACGTGAGTACAGACAGCAGCGGGGGGAGTGTACAACTAGCCTCTCAGTCACGTGACCGCCCACACCAGCCGTGTGGGAATTGTGGCTCTCCTGCACACGACTCAAGAGCTCAGACCTGTCCTGCCCGTGGTAAAACCTGCTCCAACTGCGGGAGGCTGAATCACTTCCACAAAGTCTGTAGGTCTGCCCCAGCTAGAGCCTCCCAACCACCTACCACGATCATCCACAATGTCAGCTCAGGACGAGTGCCATTTAAAACATGTTCATTGATGGTTGGTGATGTCACTCTGCCCCTCCTCCTAGACACGGGTGCTTCGGTGTCCCTCCTGAACTGGGTGACTTATCAACAGTTCTTCTCCCACGAGCCACTGGGCCCGCCCACCACCACGCTGCGTGGCTATGCTAACTCCAAAATTGACATTGTGGGCTCCCTACAGCTTCCCGTGAAATACGGAGAGAAGACACTGCCAGTCTTCAGGTTCAATATTGCACGCCACGGGACCAACCTCCTGGGCCTCGACCTCTTCAACAGCCTCGGTTTCACTCTGTTAGACACCTCTGGCTCTGAGATCCACACCGTTGCCAGCCCCTGGCAGCAACAGTGGCCTGCACTGTTCAGCGGTGTGGGCTGTCTCGATATTTTCGCCCACCAGCCCCTGATAGACCCGCAAGTGAGACCTGTCATTCAGCCCCTCCGCCGCTCCCCACTGGCCCTCCGCGATGACATCTCCTCTGAGCTACAGAGCATGCTCGATGGCAACATCATTGAGCAGGTGAATGCGTCGCCCTGGATCTCCAACATCGTGGTGGCCAAGAAGAAGTCTGGGGGGCTGCGACTCTGCGTGGACTTGAGAGCAGTGAACAAGGCCATCTTTCCCGACAAATACCCCTTGCCAACGTCAGAGGAGCTCACCGCCCAGTTCTACGGGTCCACTGTGTTCTCCAAGCTGGACCTCCGCCAGGGCTACCTCCAGGTGCCACTACACCCCGAGAGCCGCAACCTCACTGCGTTTATCACCCACAAAGGGGTCTTCCGTTACAAACGCATGGCTTTTGGTCTAAGCTCTGCCCCCAGCTGCTTCCAAAAGATCATGGCCTCCATCTTCGCTGGCATCCCGGGTGTGGCCATCTACCTTGACGACATCGTGGTTCACGGGGCCACCGTCGAGAGCCACGATGAGCGTCTCCACAGCGTGTTCGGTGCACTGGCCAAACACCACCTCACACTCAACGGTGAGAAGTGTGTCTTCGCCGCCCCAGCCGTTGAGTTCGTGGGGTTCCGCCTCTCGGCTGACGGCATATACCCACTCTACTCAAACACGGAGGCCATCCACCGCGTCCCGGAGCCCACCTCAGCTGCTCAGTTAGCCTCCTTCCTCGGCATGACGGCGTTCTACCTCCGCTTCCTGCCACAGTACTCGGCTACGACCACCCCACTGCGCCACCTGCTGAAACAGGGCGAGCCCTGGCTCTGGACGCCTGCCTGCTCGGACGCCGTGCGCCTCCTGAAGGCCCAGCTCACCTCACCACCGGTCCTAGCGTACTTCGACCTGGCCAGCCCCACCCTCGTCACATGCGACGCCTCCGCCACGGCCATTGGTGCGGTGATGTCCCAGCTGCAAAAGGGGGTCGAGAGGCCGATCGCCTTCGCCTCACGGGCTCTCAGCCCCACAGAACAGAGGTACTCGGTGGGGGAGCGGGAAGCCCTAGCGTGCCTCTGGGCATGTGAACGCTGGCACATGTACCTCTATGGACGCTCATTCACATTGAGGACAGACCACCAGTCCCTCACCACCCTCCTGGCCACTTCAGGCACCGGCCACAGACCACTCCGTCTCCACCGTTGGGCCGACCGCCTGCAGCAGTACAACTTTCGCCTACAGTTCACGCCAGGCCGGGACAACGTGGTGGCTGACCTGCTGTCACGCTCAATCCCCAACCCACCCTCAGACCCACCTTCGACCCCTGAACGGGACCAGGCCGAGCACGACCTCGTCCAGCTCCTCCACACACCTCTTCAGGAGACAGTGTCGCTGAAGGAGCTCCAGGACGTCTCAGCTGACGACCCCACCCTCACTACACTCTCGGCCTACATCAGACAGGGCTGGCCGACGAGGGTAGCTGATGAGCTGCTTCCCTACTTCAGGGTCAGGGACGAACTGTCATGCTGGAATGACACCTGCATCGCTCGCGGGCTCTGCACGGTGGTCCCGAGTGCCCTTCGGGCGCGTATCCTGACTATGGCGCACGAGGGCCACTTGGGCATAGTCAGGCTCAAGCAGCGGTGCCGTGATTTGGTGTGGTGGCCAGGCATCGACAGGGAAATCGAGACCCTGGTTAAGGACTGCACTGCTTGCCTTCTTAGTGGCAAGACCAGGGCCCCAGGCCCACCCCCACCCATGCAGCCGTTGGACTGGCCGTCCCAACCCTGGGAGCACCTGCAACTCGACATCTGCGGCGAGCTACACGGGGTACCGCATCACCAGCGTTTCCTTGTCGTGATCTACGACCTGCACTCTAAGTGGCCAGAGGTAATACCCGTGGGCTCGGTCACAGCCAAGGTGTTGGTTGACATTCTTGACTCCCTGTTCGCGCGTTGGGGCCTGCCCAAGAGGATCACAACCGACAATGGTCCCCAAATGGTCTCCCACGAACTGTCCTCTTATCTGGAGGGGAAAGGGATCCGCCACATTCGCACAGCGTTCTACAACCCAGCGGCAAACGGGGGGGTGGAACGGCTGAATCAGTCACTAAAAAATGGCATCAGGGCCCACCTGGCACAAGGGTACACACTCATCAACAGCCTCCTCCAGACGCTGCTGCATTACCGGGCCACCCGACACGCCACCACAGGAGTCTCCCCAGCCTCCCTCATGCTGGGGCGGGAGCTTCAGCTGCCTCTGGATAGGCTCCGCCCCACACCAGCTCAGGCCCCAGCCCATCCGGTTCAAGCCACAGTCGCCACACGCCAGCGTCTGATGAAGAACCGTTTCGACAGGGCCCGACGTGCTAGGCCACCTGCCATGGCTGCCTTGGACTGGGTCAGGATCCGACGACCTCACCGTGACAACAAGCTCCAGTCATTTTGGTCAGACCCTGTCCAGGTCAGCCAACAGCTTGGCCCGGCTTCGTTCAGGCTCGCTGATGGCACGCGCTGGCATGCTAGCCGCCTGCGTAAGGTGCACGCCCCCGCCGGCCCAGTGCCTGCTGCTACAGCTCTGCCGGCCGCACGGTTCGATGCCGCACCAGCCCCAGCCCCTCTAGCCCAGCCGGACGTCGTGGGGCCACCGCCAGTGGTTGTGGTTGCACCTGAGCCCCGCCCAGTTCGGGCACGCAGCAGGCCGGAGCACCTGCGTGATTTTGTAACTGACTATAACCCGTAGGTTCCGTGAGGGGGGGGGAAATGTTACATCTGGCACTACACTCAGTGCACGGTATCAATGCGCAATGTGATGTATGTGGTGACCGGATCTTGTTGGATTGTGTGTGTTCATTAAATGGAGTAGACTCAACTCCAACGTTCGCTCCCGTCTCATTCTCCATTATTCGAACATATCACCCTCCTCACCCCCCCCTCACACCACTCGGCGCTGCATAGCCGCTATAAATAGGCCTAATGGCCGGCGTCAACACACACACACACACACACACACACACACACACACACACACACACACACACACACACACACACACACACACACACACACACACACACACACACACACACACACCACTATGGCACATTTTAAAACAGTATATATTCAACTTTAATAATGTTTTTCTCCGTTTGACATGCATTTGACAATGCCGCATTGACACCATCATCATCATCATCATCATCATCCTCTTCATCATCATCATCATCTTAAACCTACCGCAATGAAAATAACTCAGTTTATAAACAATCTTGTCACTTTTTATACATTTTTTGACGTTGGAAAGATTAAGTTAATAACACATTGCACACACACACACACGCACGCACGCGCTCACGCACACACACACACCCTTACACACAAAAACACGCTTTTTAAAAGCCGTTTTGTGGATACGCCACCGAAGAGCAGCGGTCGCGAAAAATAACTGCTGTCAACTCACTGGAAGTAAAACACATCAACAACCAGCGTTAGTTTGAGTATTTTTAGTGAAATTGCCCGTTTGGGTGATTTTGTGATTTGTTTTGGGGTGTTATATATATATATATATATATATATATATACATATATACAGTGGCGGCCGGTGACATCCGAAGTAGGAGGGGCGCACTCAATTTGAGTCGCGCATGCGTGACTGGTTTCCTTGTTCGGG
>JANIIK010000178.1:182500-207500 GCA_027704905.1 Muraenolepis orangiensis
CTTTTAAAAACAAATACACTTTCTCTTTCAATCTCTTTCCCATCATCATCACACCACACACACGCCATGGAGCTGATGATCCTAATAGAGGGCACAATGGAGGCACCCCCTCCGCTCGGACAATAGCGCCGATGGCTGCGGCTTTTAGGGACGGACATGCATGGTGAGAAAATCCATGGGGCGAAAAGAGCATCTTAACCTAAACACGGCTTACATAACGTGATCACACACCGGGTGTACCGGGAGAGCAGCGTGCTTTGTTTCACGGAGACGTGGCTCAACGAGGACACCCCGGACTCTAATGTTACCGTGGACGGCTTTCTAACCGTCCGGGCGGACAGGACGCACCGTGAGAGTGGCAAGAGGAAAGGTGGGGGACTTGCTATTCTCGTTAACAACAAGTGGTGTAACCCTGGACATGTTACTGTGAAGGAACGTGTGTGTAGCCCGGACAACTGCTGGCCGTGAGTCTGCGGCCATACTATCTGCCGCGTGAGTTCTCCCATGTGCTTCTTGTTATTGTTTACATTCCACCGTCGGCAAACGCGGCGCTCGCGTGTGACGTCACCCATTCCGCTGTCGCGAGACTTCAGACACAGCACCCTGAAGCATTCATCGCGATATCTGGGGACTTTAACCACGTGACTCTGGCTGCAACACTGCCCACCTTCAAGCAGTTTGTGGACTGTCCCACCAGGGAAAATAAGACACTGGACCTGCTGTATGCCAATGTTAAGGAGGCATACAGCGCCACTGCCCTTCCTCCTCTTGGAAGGTCAGACCACAACCTCATCCACCTGCAGCCCCTGTATAGGCCTCTAGTACAGCGGCTGCCTGTGACCACAAGGACTGTGAGGAGATGGTCACAGGAGGCCGATGAGGACTTGCGGGGCTGCTTTGAGTCAACAGACTGGGATTTCCTCTGTGATTTGCATGGAGAGGACCTTGATGATCTCACGGAATGTATAACAGGGTACATCAACTTCTGTGTGGACAGTGTTGTTCCCACAGAGACTGTACGCTGTTTCCCCAACAACAAGCCATGGGTCACCCGAGACATCAAGGTCCTGCTCAATGAGAAGAAGAGGGCCTTCAGAGATGGGGATAGGGAGCAGATGAGGCGGGTTCAGAGGGAGCTGAAGGAGAGGATCCAGCAGGGCAAAGACAACTACAGGAGGAAACTGGAGCACAAACTTCAGCAGAACAACCTGAAGGATGTGTGGAGTGGCATGAGGAGCATCACTGGCTACAAACAACCTGGTAGCCAGACAATAGGGGGGGGTCCTGATCGGGCCAACGAGTTGAATTTGTTTTTCAATAGATTCAATGAGTGGGCTCCGGACTACCCACCCTCCCCCAGCCCCTCTACAACCATTCCCCTCCAGCCCCCCAGCCAGTGACATCCGAAGTAGGAGGGGCGCAGGGTAAAAAAAATTGTTTTAATCATATCTGCTGTGCAATACCGGATTTGCCCAGACGGTGGCGCCATTTCACCATGTAAACGACCGAGAGGGCTAATTAAAAATAAAAAACTATACATAACATAAACCTCACCGTTACTCATTCTACTCTGTATTGTATATATGTATATTGACTGAACATTCCTTTACTTACTGCTTAATTTCTTTTTTTACTTACTTTATTTTTACTGTATGTAGCACAATCAATCAGTATTCTGTATTTTGTTGTGACAAATAATAAACAAACTTGAAACTTATGGTGAAACAACATTTATTATATGGTGCCTAGTAGAAAATAAACATACGAAAAAAATATGGTCTTATATTAGAAAGACTACCCAGTGTGCCATCAAAAATAATACCTAAATATGGTCTTACATTCGATTGTGCAAAAGTAATTAGAACAAAATAGAAGATAATAAAATAGACCTGATACAAGTCCTGAGATAAAATGCAATACAATGTTAAGCTTACAAATTAAAAGGTACTGGGTCCTATGTACACTACACTACTATACAATATACAGTTTAATCTATGTACCTATGCTATACTAACTATACAAGAACCACTTAGCAAACCAGGTTCTGGAAAACGACTGAATATATAACCTTCCTCTGTCTGTTGCTGGTTGCTGAATGCTGATGTCAGGCTGATGAGGTCCAAACTCTTTCACTCTGAGTTTTTCTTGCAGTGTTCGTCTTTCAAATGGTGTTGCTTTGAGGGATTTGACAGAATTGTCCATGGTAGCTAGTGTAATGGCTGTGTCCTGTACAGAACAAAAAAGAACAAACTTGCAACATGAGGTCTCTCCCACACACACGGGTCTCAATCTCCTCTCCTCAGACAGCAAGACGCAGCAAGAACTGACTCATTAACAAATGCTTCTGAATTTAACTAATTAAATAGAATACAAATGCTTAATACAGTCGACCACAGCCTATATTAGCAGACAAACACACGGAGGACCCTGTAGCTAGCATTGGGGAAGCACGTGTCCACGATAAACTTACAAAACCCCAATCCACACCGTTTACATACAAATGACACAAGCTGCATGTTTATACAGCAAGACCAACATTTCTTATCCCCTTTACTTTACGTTTACATCGTCCACAATACAAATAAATGTAAAACTATAATCGGGACAAAAACAAACAACAACGTACCTTTCCTCAGACAGCAAGACGCGAACTGAGAGCAGAGCAGTACAGGCTTTACAAATAACTAGGTTCAACTAGGCTATGAATTGCGCATGCGTGACTGGTTTTCTTTGCTCACGCATTCACGCATGCGCCACTCAATTTGCTCACGCATGCGCCACTCAATTTGAGTCGCGCATGCGTGACTGGTTTCCTTGTTCGGGCGCAATGAAATGCGCTCCCAGAGATCGTATTCAGGACCCTTGATAGGCTACATTGCCTATCAAATTTGGTACCAGTGTGCGAAATACGGGGGGGTCCGGGGGAGCTCGACCCCCCCGATTAACACCTGAGCCCCCCTGAAAGCCTCAACAGCAAAATTTAGGGGGGGTCTGAAATTATAATATTTATTTTGTTACGAACCAAACTTTTGGTCACACCCCGGACCGAGTAACACAGACTGGAATTCAAGGCTTACGTTGAAAGCAGACGTTTTATTTCGTAGACGCTGCCTTGTACATGGCGGGACGGTTATTAAATCAACGAAAGGAAAGATAATAAAACAGAAAGAAAACCCTAACTAACCCTAACTCTGGGGGACCCAAATTGTCCTACTGGGGGATGTGAATTAGTCGGGACCTATACCTACTCTGCTCTAACCTAACCTAAAAACGTGAAAACAACCATCTCCAACCAACAACGTATAAAGTAAGGTGAAAAGCAACAATGTTCCCACATGGGAAAGAACGGTGCGGGACCGCAAATCACTAATGCAAAACAAACTTGTTCACACATGAACGATCGGTGCCGGCGTGGCACCGCGTGACTTCCTTGTATCACGACAGGGAAACAACCAGTATGCGTGCGGGACCAGGAAACGAATCCCCTGCAGTCTGGGCTGGGTGGTCTTTATAGGCGACGTCACGCCGCGGCGGGAACAACCAGCCTATAGGAAAAACGCATGCAGAACAGCGCAGCTGTGCAAAATCATACTTGTCCTTATAGGAACGTAACACCCCCACCCTTAAGAAAATAAATTGGGGGTTATAGTTTGTAAAATCAAGGTGAATATTTACAAAAATACAAATATACACAAATGTACATAATGTGAACGAAAAACAACGAACTATGCGTTCGGCAATGTCGCAACACGCGACTGAGCGATAGAAAATAAAAATATAAATGGTTAACATGTGTACGTTTTTTTCAAAACACACATTAACAAACAATTTATTTACACTCATGCCGTTGAAAGCAGACGCTAAACCCTAGACAGGGCATCTGCCACCACATTATCGCGCCCCCTAATGTGTCTAATCTCGAGGTTGTGCCCCTGCAGAATCAAACTCCACCGCATTAAACGCTGATTGTTGTTGCGCATGCGGTCGAGGAAGACAAGAGGGTTGTGGTCAGTGAAGACCAGCACAGGACGTACAGCACCCCCAACATATACCTCGAAATGTTGGACGGCCAACACGAGCGCAAGGGCTTCCTTCTCTATCGTAGAGTAAGCACGCTGCACTGTAAAACCGAATAAGTTAGCAGAACTCAAAAATTTTGAGGCAATGACTTGCCTCAAAATTTTTGAGTTTATCAACTCAAAAAACTCAAGTTCTCAGTACTCAAAAGTTTTGAGTTCTGAGAACTCAAGTTTTGAGTTCTGAGAACTCAAAAGTTTTGAGTTCTGAGAACTCAAAAGTTTTGAGTTCACAGAACTCAAAAGTTTTGAGTTCACAGAACTCAAAAGTTTTGATTAGGTGCTACTTAACTAATTTAAGTTACTATGACTTAAAGTTGTCAGTTTTCAGAACTCAAAAGTTTTGATTAGGTGCTACTTAACTAATTTAAGTTACTATGACTTAAAGTTGTCAGTTTTCAGAACTCAAAAGTTTTGATTGGGTGCTACTTGATTATATTCAGTTACTACGACTTAAAGTTTTCAGTTTTCTATCCGTGGGAATAAGTTAACAGAACTTAAAAAAATAAGTACACAACCACATTATTTGAACTTAATAAAAAATAGTTTTATGTACACAAGTCAAACATAAATACAATAGAATCACTATAATTAAACAACTTTACAACAGTTAAATATGGCAAATAAAATAAAAACAAATAGAAAAATAGAAAATAGATAAAATGAACAGTGCACATTGTGTAGTAGGCCTATTGATAAATGTGTAGAAAGAAGGATACCTCAGTGAGGTATTATTGAAGGCCTTCTGAATCAAAGTTCTTTGCTTACTTCTTAAGGCATTATTGTGACAAAGGGAAAGAACTTTGATTCACAATAATAATACCTCACCCCACATCCTTTCTACACATTTATCATCAAGTCATTCTTGAGTGTCTGCAACCTGGGCGACAGTTTACCAGCTTCTAGACCAAGTACAATCTTCTGAACGAATTCAAAAGTGTTGGTCAGCGCTTTAGGATAGCTGAGGTGTAGTGCATAAATCAGTCCAAACATGACCAGGAAGGCATCACCAAATCTGGGGAGGCTGATCACGATGTCACTTTCGAGGACGACAGAGATTTTCACAGGCTGGTAGTGAACTGGACTTGTGTCATGGTCACTGATGACAGTAAGGAGGGCCACAGCAACATCGTCAAGCTCTGGCTCATCAGGCTCCTGAATGAATGAAAGAGACATACTAATCACAAACTAATCCATGGTTTCTACTAATATAAGAGTTAAATAGAATTATTTTTTCCACAAAATAGTACTTAATTTATTTTATAACGTTTTTTTTGGTTATTGTTGTTGACAAATCATCTCTCCTTATCATTTAAGTACTGCTGGTGCAGCACAAAGCTAAGTATATGGAGTTATGTTTGTAAGTTGTAAGTAAAAACAGAAGATGCGTGTTCTGGACACAGGAATCAGCCAAGTTACCAGAGAATCTAAGTGGCGGGAGATAGACTGATACTAAGCTCAAGAACACATACAGGAAAATGTTTTACTAAACTTCTTGTCGCTTTGAACAAAACACCAAGCCAGTTCATTTGTAGTAGGGTGAAATAAAACAGACCATACCTCTCCAAATCACACAAACTGTATGGATAGACTAAACAAGGGTAAGTCCTAAAACATGTTAGTATTTTGATTAACTGTTCACTTAATATACAGTGGTACTGTTCATTATTTAAGGAGACTCACTGTGCAGGTTCTGAAAAATCCAGAGACTTCCTCGTTCAGATACACAGGAAGTGCATGGAGAACAGTGGTGCGCCTGGTGTGGATGTCATGGATTTCCTATTAAGATAAAAAACAGAAGTGTATATACTGAAAAGTTTACTGAACAATGTTGATTTTAAACAGTCCAATCAGAACATATGTCCACAAATAACCTCTACACATCTTTAATGCAATCAGACAAATAGCAAACACAAAGTGGACTAATTGTAAAATGTAAAAGCTCATTTGAATCATTGAAGCTGTCCAATGTTAGAGGTTCAACCTACGACATGTATAATAATCTATTCACCTGTTCATCGTGGATTCGTAAAATGTCTGCCAACGCAACTGCTGTGGTCCCAGTTTTAGTCGCCTTCTGTCGAAATAACGTCATCAGTCTACGAATATGGCGGTCAAGCTCTGCGTAGAAGGTGTTGGGCAGGTTCCGGTTTGTAACCATCTGGAACTCTGCATACACCTACATTTAAAAACAGCATCAGGACAATACATCAACATCAATTAGTCAGTTCAACTTGGAGGATCTCTTAAACTTCTATAACGCAGCAAATAGCCGCCAAATGAGTAAGAACCACAACTTTCACTTTAAACCACACAGAATGTGCAATATGTTAACACAGGAAAAAAATATCCATATTACCACACTCTATTTTAAGAGCAGGCCAGGTCCATGAGCTCGTTCACTGGTGGGCAGGAGTTTACTATGGTCTGTCCGCGCAGGGCAAATGTGGTCTGCATCATCTTGGTAATGAGAGGCAGGTTCTTCTCAGTCTTCTTCAGTTCTTCAGCAATTGTCTGCCTCAACTGCTGAATGATGACTGAAATGTACACACGCAATCAGTATAGAGGCATGGAAGAGGGCTGTGCTGCAGTCTGTAGTGTTTAAATAACTGTATTCTGGAAGTGAAAGAAGGAGCGCACAACTTACACTGCCAGACCATATCGGAACAAGCCACCTGAAAGGAAAAAAAATGACAAAGTTTAGACCTCCATCAACAACATTCAAACCAGAATTACTTACAACTCAATATAACAAAAAGTTCATTACTATTAGCTTACAAAAACATGACCATGGAATACAGAATACACAACACTGCTGTGCGGTCGGAAACCTAGGCTGTAAAAGCCAGCTGGCTAGCTAATGACCAGCTAGCCATAAGTTATCCCTTACACGTGTTCTAACCACCATGAATGGAAGGAAACCACGTGCTCGAAATTTTAACACCGTTTTGGGCTTCGGTTTGGTTTAGATAGTAAAAGTTAGTAACCAGAGTTAGCTCTTAAAAACAAGATTCATTTTCCCATAACCTGAATACATTTACATTACATTTAGGGCATTTGTCAGACGCTTTTATCCAAAGCGACTTACAAAGAGTACAATTGTTGAAGACAGCAATATATCTCCGTGGTGCATAAAGATAAGAAAAAGAGTAGGTTTCAAGCATTCCTGCTGAATAGTGCAACGTTATATGAGCCTCATGTGCTCTGCACTACACCAACATGCGAGACTAGCGAGAACAATTGAGCGAAATTATATTTTTATATAGGTAGATTAAATGAGCAGAAATAACTAACTATAATTGGTATAATGTATGTGATGTATCTATTAATTAATTAATACTTTAAGTAACTTACCATGCACTTTGGACAAGATCTTGGAGTTCTTCAACGCGGTTGGGGGGAGGAGAGCAAATGATCGCGGTGGAGTGGTGTGGAGTGGGGGAGGGGGGTGGAGCGAATCAAATGGGGGTGGGGGGTGGGTTGAAACCGCCCGTCAAGGGGAGAGGGGGGAGGGGCGTGTTGCTGAAACAGTTCATGGAGGGGGGAGGGGCGTGTTGCTGAAACAGTTCATGGAGGGGGGAGGGGCGTGTTGCTGAAACAGTTCATGGAGGGGGGAGGGGCGTGTTGCTGAAACATCGTCTGACCCTCAAGGGTGGCGACTAGACCAATGTGTGCGTTCATGCAGCGTTTCCGCTGGTAAGGTTTCCACGGCTAAAACCTTGCCGCCACACCATACATTTGATAATAAAGAATAGGGCTGTCAAGGTTAATGCGTTACTAACGCGGCGCCGTTAACGCCCCCCCCCGTTCGGACCTGAAGTCCCGCCGCCACCCTCCCCCCCACCCCCACCGCTGGCCATCGCGACCTGAATCCCCCCCCCGTCTGACACCCATGAGATCAATTCCACAGGAATCACTCATGATATACCACACACCCAACCCCAGATAAATGCCAGAAGAACCCATGCCTGTGGATTAAAGACCAAAGATCGTACCTCTTGTCTTGTGTTCTGACCGACACGAGTGCGAGTGCGCGCGATATACAGAGTCATCATATACAGTCCTTTAAAGTCCTCCCCAATACCCACTATAATGTTACTGACATCAGACACATGCAGTAATGTTGAAACAATAGAAATCAGTGGAATTTATCATTTTGAATATGTAATTACTTAAATTATTTTATTTTATTTTATTATTATTATATATTATTATATTATTATAATTATGATTTAATTATTTAATTATCGTGCTTAAGTTATGCTTACTTAATACACAAATAGTTCAAGTCAATCAAGTTAATCAATCAAGTTAAGTTGCAGTTACTCAAAAAAGGACGACAAGTCACACGAACTCAACATTTTTGAGTTCGTAGAACTTTTTTGAAACTTTGAGTACACACTACTTAATCTATTTGATTACTTTGAACATTCGGGTTTACAGTGTGGTGTAAATTAAACTTTCGCGAAAAGAAACACACGGGATGTTCAAACCCTTCCTCGTCCTGCTGCATGAGAACAGCTCCTGCTCCCAAATCACTGGCATCGACAGCAATAGAAAAAGGCAAATTAAAGTTAGGAGCGGAAAGAACGGGCGCAGTGGTCAACAAAGCCTTAACAGACTCGAAGGCGCCTTGACTCCGTGGAGTCCACTTGAAAACCACCTTCGAGCTGAGCAAGTCAGTGAGGGGAGAGGCAACTGCAGAAAAGTTCTTACAGAAAGAACGATAATAGCCTACCATGCCGAGAAAACGGCGCAGTTCACGACGAGTGGTAGGAGGAGGGTAGTCCAGGATGGCCTCGACCTTTGCCTGGACAGGGCGCACTTGCCCGCGACCCACGACTTTCCCCAGATAGGTAACCGTAGCCTGACCGAACTCGCATTTAGCGAGGTTGACCGTTAGGTTCGCGTCAGAGAGCCTGCGGAACACAGTGGAAAGGTGTGCGAGATGTGAAGGCCAGGTGGGGCTGTAAATCAGCAGGTCGTCTAAATAGGCCTCACAGTTGGGTACGCCATCGAGGACACCGTTGATGAGCCTCTGGAATGTTGCCGGGGCATTGCGGAGTCCGAAGGGCATTACTGTGTACTGAAGGAAGCTGTCTGGCGTCACAAAAGCTGAGATTTCCTTAGCACGGGGTGACAAGGGAATCTGCCAGTAGCCTTTAAGTAAATCAATTTTACTTACAAACACAGCAGAGCCAAGGCGGTCAACACAATCATCAATGCGGGGCAACGGGAAACTATCGGGTTTTGTAACGGCATTTACCTTTCGGAAATCGGTACAAAACCGCACTGAGCCATCGCTCTTGGGCACCAGCAAGCACGGCGAGCTCCATGGGCTACAACTTGCTTCGGCAATGCCGTGATCCTTCATGAACTTCACCTCGCCCTGCAACAAAACCCTTTTTTGAGGATTAGTGCGATAGGGATGCTGCTTAATTGGGTCAGAAGAACCAACATCGATGTCATGTACCGCCGCCGTTGTCTGGCGTGGCACATCGGGAAACAGATCCTTATTTTCGTTAAACAGAGAAATTAAATCGTCACGTTGTGATTCACTCAAACCAACAAAAAATGAATTAAGGTCATTGAGGACCTGAGAATTCTTCATTCTCCCTACAACAACTTCCACCGACGGAACGCGACCCTCGTCTTCCCACGGGGAAGCGACCGCGAGCGACGCAACGACTTCAGCACCACGAGGAGTAGACAGCGCCACTGTCCCCCCGCGACCGTCGCCACTGATCTCAGCGCAGCGCGGAGATTCTAATTTGGGAGCTGCTGAGCTTTCCTCACGACCATGGTACGACTTCAAACGATTTACATGACATAAAGTCGTCTTTCTCCTGCGATCAGGAGTAGAGAGTACGTAGTTGAGATCACCTACACGTCGTTCGATACGATAAGGACCGCTGTAGCGGGCCTGCAGAGCAGAGCCCATCAAAGGTATTAACACAAGCACCTCATCACCAGGTTGGAAAGTACGAGAGACCGACTTCTCATCATATCTCCTCTTCATTCGCTGTTGACAGGCGCCCAGATTTGCTCTGGCCAACTGGCAAGCACGACCGAGCCGGGAGCGCATTTTCGAAACGTAGTCAGAGAGACCCTCGTACGTTTTCGTCTCCGACAGCCACGACTCTTTTAGCAACTTCAGCGGCCCGCGAACAGTGTGTCCGAAAACAAGCTCTGCAGGACTAAACCCCAGACTCTCCTGCACTACCTCTCGCACGGCAAAAAGAGCGAGCGGTACCCCCTCATCCCAATCACGCTCGAACTCGAGGCAGAACGTCTTTAATATATTCTTGAGCGTTAGGTGGAATCTCTCGAGTGCGCCTTGGCTTTGGGGGTGATAGGCGCTGGATTTTACGTGTTTGACGGAGAGCTGTCGCATAGCCTCAGCAAACACATGGGACATGAAGTTAGTGCCACGGTCCGTCTGGACGGTCTTCGGGAGACCGAAGAGGGAAAAAAACCACAGCAGGGCCTTGATGATGACAGGAGCTGTGATTCTACGCAGTGGAATTGCCTCGGGAAAACGGGTAAGACTACACATGATGGTCAGCAACCACTGGTTACCAGATTTTGTTTTAGGCAACTGGCCGACACAGTCCAGAATTATGTGCTCGAAAGGCTCCGACGCAACAGGGATTGGTTGCAACGGCGCAGGTGGAATGACCTGATTAGGTTTACCTGTGATTTGGCACGGATGACATGTTTTACAATACCGAACTACGTCTCGTTTAAGACCTGGCCAGAAGAAATGGCGTAAAATTCGGTCAGTTGTTTTATTTACGCCGAGATGACCCGCAAAGTGATGGTCATGAGCGAGACTCAGAACTTCATCACGGAAGGACGCAGGGATCACGATCTGATACAGAACTCTCCACTCATCTTGCGCTGAGGCCGTAAGAGGCCTCCACTTGCGCATTAAGACTCCATCTCTCAGGAAATAGCCATGAGGCGACTGCTCAATGTCCTCCTCGGACATAATTTCAGAAAAGAGCGTCGCCAGAGAAGGGTCATTTTTCTGTTCCTTGCTAAGCAGATCTCGGTCCACAGACAGTTTAGGAACAGCAGCATGGGACGACAGTGACTCAGCAGTCTGAGGGACAACACTATCGTGAATGAGTGAGGGACGAGCCATAAAGGAATCGCTAAGATCGATGATCGCATCGCGTTGCTCCTGAATAGAAGTCGCTTTAACGTCTCTCGCCATGGCACGCGTAACGACGCTAGATGCGAAAACCTCAGGGAAATTAACGGAAAGGTCATCACTGGTTAATGTTTTCGAGGGCACATGAGACACGATAGGGCCAGGTAAAACTTTGCCACCACAGACATCGTTACCAAGTAGCATGGCTACATTTGCGATAGGCAGAGAGGGACGTATACCCACGGTAACAGTGCCTGTAACCAAGTCCGATTGGAGGGAAATCTCATGCAGAGGGACATTAACGAAACCCATTTCAAAACCACGCACAAGAACGCTGCAGCCGGTAGACGTCTTGTCGCAGAAAGGCAACACACTCTCTAGTATGAAGCTTTGTGAAGCCCCAGTATCACGCAAGATTTTAATCGGTACGCGCACACTAGGGTCACCGGGTAGGGACACAAAACCGTCCATTATGAAAGGCGCAAAACAGGGATTTCCACCATCGGTGTCTTCCTGAGGAAGAGGCGGTTTCGCTACACACAATCCGACCTCTGTGTTAAACGAAGCTGCCCTGTTCTTGTTCCTCAACTTAAAACACTCCGAAACAACGTGACCCCGCTTTTTACAATAACCGCAGGTCGGGCTGGTAGCTTTAAATACCGACGCGCGAGGTGAAAAGTGGGAAGAATCAGGCACGGCTTGTTTCGTAGTCCTAAAAACAGTTGGATGGCTGGAAATGTTTGGTGGGGGTTTAGAAACAGAGGGGACACGCTTGTGCGTAAGCACATACTCGTCAGCGAGCACCGCTGCACCAGCCGGCGTAACCTCCTTATGCTCACTAATGTGAGTTGCGACTGATGTTGGCAGACAATTCTTAAAGTCCTCCATAATTATCAAATCCCGAAGGGCTTGGAAGGTTGTCACTTCCTGCGAGTTCAACCAGCGATCGCAGAGCATTTCCTTCTCTCGAACGAACTCTACGTACGAGAGGGCCTCCGGTTTTTGATAGCCGCGGAACTTCTGCCGATACGCCTCTGGCACCAGGGAATACATACGCAGAACAGCCTGCTTGACCTTCTCATAGTCCGCTGCATCTTCAAGAGGCAGCGCAGAGTAAGCCTCCTGCGCCTTCCCTTTTAAAACGCACTGGAGCGTCATGGTCCAAACCTCCCTAGGCCATTTCAGGGTCGTAGCTACCCGCTCGAAATGCGCAAAGAATTTGTCAACCTCATCCTCACGAAAAGGTGGAACGACACGGATATTACGGGTAACGTCGAATTGTCCCGACTTAAAGTGGATATCAGCCTCACGAGCCTTGAGATCCATTTCTTTAAGCCGTAACGCTTGATTAAATTCGAGTTCCTTCAAACGTAACTCGTGCTCTCTATCCCTAATATTTTTCTCTCGCTCCCACTCAAGTTCCCTTTCTCTCAACTGCAGACGTTTTAACTCCAGTGAAACTTCACTAGGGGAAAGAGGCTGAACGTTACCTCGTGTAGGTGACGTAGGTTCGTCCACAGGCACTTTCCCAAACACTCCACGGTCCCGCAGGTGATTGATGAGCCCCTCTTGGAGCTCAGCCTTGGAAGGGCTACCACTCACCTGAAGTTTGTAGTGGCCAGCAACCGTAACAAGGTCATCACGCGTAATCAAAAATAGAGCCTCCTCCGTAGGAGCAAGGGTAAACGCGTGTAAATCAAACATAACTGCGAGGAAACAAACCCGATCGCTTACAGGCAAAACTTAATGTGTGAAAAGCCCAGAACTACAGCATAGTTCAAACAAAGGGTGACCACAGCAAACTAAATGTGCACAATGCACAGTGCGACCACCACAAAAAAAAGATTTTCACTCCAGGAAAATCGTTCCAAACTCACTAATGGTTCAAAGACCGGCTACGAGCCCCCATTATGTTACGAACCAAACTTTTGGTCACACCCCGGACCGAGTAACACAGACTGGAATTCAAGGCTTACGTTGAAAGCAGACGTTTTATTTCGTAGACGCTGCCTTGTACATGGCGGGACGGTTATTAAATCAACGAAAGGAAAGATAATAAAACAGAAAGAAAACCCTAACTAACCCTAACTCTGGGGGACCCAAATTGTCCTACTCAGAAAATACAAGGGGATGTGAATTAGTCGGGACCTATACCTACTCTGCTCTAACCTAACCTAAAAACGTGAAAACAACCATCTCCAACCAACAACGTATAAAGTAAGGTGAAAAGCAACAATGTTCCCACATGGGAAAGAACGGTGCGGGACCGCAAATCACTAATGCAAAACAAACTTGTTCACACATGAACGATCGGTGCCGGCGTGGCACCGCGTGACTTCCTTGTATCACGACAGGGAAACAACCAGTATGCGTGCGGGACCAGGAAACGAATCCCCTGCAGTCTGGGCTGGGTGGTCTTTATAGGCGACGTCACGCCGCGGCGGGAACAACCAGCCTATAGGAAAAACGCATGCAGAACAGCGCAGCTGTGCAAAATCATACTTGTCCTTATAGGAACGTAACAATTTGGCACTTGCAATGGTCACTAAAATGTTTTTAAGCTTACTATGTCCAGTATTCATAATTCAAAACATTTATTCACAAATATCTTCTATTTTGGCTGTCAAAAGCTGAGCCAGCCGCGTGACGCGGGTACGCTGCGTGACGCGGACACAAATTATGCAAATTAGCCACGCGCGGCAAAGAGGAGAGAAAGTGTCTAAAATGTCTAAGAGAAAGCTAAACCAAAGTGTTTCACTCGCGCACTTTGGGTTCACATCCAAAAAGATGCAAAACAGCTACGAAAGAAGATATACAAACACAGGCACAGCCAGGCCCACGCGAGGTCAGTGGAAATAGTACAGATGAAAGACAAAGAAACCCTCCCAAACTGTTTCATTGATGTACAGTCCGATTTGCTCAAGAAAACAACAGTCTCGTTTAGAACAGCTTACACCGTAGCAAAGGAAAGGCTATCTTATAAAAAGCTCAACCCCCTCATGACAATGCAGGAGCTGAATGGAGCCGAAGTTGGGAATATCCACAAATCTGACCATGCATGCGCAGAAATAATAAGTCACATTGCAAAGGAAATGCGCCGCAAGTTCGTCTCTAATGTGAAAGAAATGGTTTCAAAGGTATCAATCACAATTGATGAAAGTACCGTTCACGGTCGTCCCTATCTAATCATTTACGTAAGATGTGATGTCAGTGGTAAGGGGGATGTAGATAATGTTTTCCTGGATATAGTGGAACTTACAGATGGGGTCGATGCTGAATCAATTTATAACTCGATGATGGCGAGTCTATATAAAGCTGGAAGGGATGATGACTTTTTGAAGACGCACCTAATAAGCATAGCCACCGATGGGGCTGCAGTGCTCACGGGAAAAGCCAGTGGGCTTGTCGTCAGACTCAAAAACAATTTTCCGAACGTGCAGTCTGTACACTGCCTGGCGCACAGACTAAAACTGTCAGTCAAAGATGCGTCTGCTGAGTGCGAAAGAGGCTTTTCCGCCGTGAATAACACCGACAACCAGAGCCGCAACAGGTTGCGCGAGGAGAGCCTGTCTTCGCTTCTGTTTGTGGACCTAAACGGACCCCCTTTGGACAAGTTCGACCCAGTGCCGTTTGTGAAAAGCTGGATTAAAGCAGGACATCGTCTCTCTTCTTCTTGGAAACCAGGACGGCAACGAGAAGAAGTCGAGCCAAGGCATCTTTGGTCTATTCTCACTTAACTTTTTTCGATCTTTGCTGTGCATAAGATGAGCGTGTGCGTATGTCCTGTGTGGATTCCGTTGTTAAGAAGAATAGCATAATTAGCCTTGGCGTTCAAGTTGGTGTGTGTGTGTGTGTGTGTGTGGGTGTGTGCAGGCCTGCCCCTCCCTAGATGCAGATCACGCAGTGTGTGTGTGTGTGTGTGTGTGTGTGTGTGTGTGTGTGTGTGTGTGTGTGTGTGTGTGTGTGTGTGTGTCCAGCTCTGCTCCCATTTCCTCGCATAGAATCGAAAACAGATGGCTCTTTAACGGTCGCGTATTCATTCATATGAACGTTAGAATATATAATTATTTTACTGCGCCCCGGTTGAGAAACGCTGCTACTACTGATTGTCTTGGATTGCATCCATGAAATATTGTATAGGCCTACTGCATACATAAAATGAGTAATTATTATTCATTTTAAACATGTTTAGTTTATTTTTAGGGGTCAAATTTTTTTTTTCCTCTCAACCAGGTGGGGCGGCGCCCCTGCGCCCCTATGGACGAGCCGCCACTGCCCCCAGCCCTGCTGTCCCCCCTCCCCCACCGTCCCTCTCCAGTGTCAACATACCTGTTCTCTCTCCCCCACCACCACTACCTCACCCCTCCCCCATCAACACAACAGTGACTCTTCCAGCCCCCACACACGGCACACATACCTTCACAGCTGAGCAGGTGAGGAAAGTGCTGTGCAGGCTCCATCCAGACAAGGCTGCAGGTCCTGACGGCGTCAGCCCGAGGGTCCTCAAAACATGTGCTGCCCAGCTGAGTGGAGTCCTGCAGTACATCTTCAACCTGAGCATGAGACTGGAGAGGGTCCCTGTGCTGTGGAAGACATCCTGCCTGGTGCCGGTTCCGAAGAAGGCACGTCCCAGCACCTCAAACGACTACAGACCGGTGGCGCTGACGTCCCACGTGGCGAAATCCTTTGAGAGGCTGGTCCTGACGCTTCTTCGGCCCCTGGTCAGATCATCGCTGGACCCTCTTCAGTTTGCCTACCAGCCGAAACTGGGAGTGGAGGACGCCATCATCTTCCTGCTCCATCGTGCCTACGCCCACTTGGACAGACCCGGGAGCACTGTGAGAATCATGTTTTTCGACTTCTCCAGTGCGTTCAACACCATCCGGCCTGCCCTGCTGGGAAGTAAGCTGACGGCGATGAAGGTGGACTCTTCCCTGGTGTCCTGGATTACTGACTATTTGACGGGTCGTCCACAGTTTGTCAGACTGCAGGACTGTGTGTCTGACACTGTGGTCAGCAGCACTGGTGCTCCACAGGGAACTGTTCTTTCCCCATTCCTGTTCACCCTGTACACCTCAGACTTCCAGTACAACTCTGTGTCCTGCCATCTGCAGAAGTTCTCGGACGACTCTGCAGTTGTTGGTTGTGTCAGCGAGGGAAACGATGATACCCATTACATATTGGAGGGAAAATAATAAGAACCTCAGAGAGAGAGAGAGAGAGAGAGAGAGAACAGAGGGACGCACTTGAAGTTACTTTTTTTTTTTTTTTTTCGATGGTTAACGTTTTTCCCCTCAATAAGCTTTAAACACACCAAAGTACATATATATATTTATATATATATATATATCAATTAAAAAAAATAAGTTAGCTGGTTTCGATCATGAGGATATTGATTAGCACCATTAGTTCATTAGTCATTCAGTACGTTATTGTCTTCTTTCTTTTTTTAAACAAGAATAAAATAAAGCTATTATTATGAATTCATAATTATTCAAGTGTTCACGGTGCAACACCCACTAGGGCCTTCCCGCCTGTTAGGTCGGCCTCGCCATCCTTTTAGCTCCAGCCAATCCCCTTCCGTTTAATGTTAATTCAACGGCTGGCTTTGAATTGGTTCAATCATTAACCTGCTCTTCCCTTCCACCGATTAGTTGTTCTCTCACCTACCTTTGTTGAACACACTATTGTAAGTTGCTTTGGATAAAAGTGTCTGCTAAAGGACTATAATGTCATTTAATGTACACTTTACACACAAACCTTTTTGAATGAATCACGTATGTGTGCATATCAACAACTGAATTTGAGCCCAGAACACAAACACGACCCGATGGACCCATTTCCATCAGCACCACGGTTCACATCAACACTTTTCTCAACACTTACGTTTAGCCGGGAGTCTCTTGTCCGCGGCGATGGCGTTCGGCTGCTGGTAAGCCTGCAGCCGCTTGGGGTCCATCTCCTGCAGCTCGCTTATATCCGACGACCAGTCGTCGTCCTCGCTGTCCGCCGCCGTAACAACGGATGTAACCGCGGCCGGCGCTGATTTCCGATTGGCCGCGGAGACGAGGGCGGGACCCCTCGCCGGGGTCTGCTGCCGTGCGGCGGGGCTGGGTCTAGCGGCTGGGCTCTGGAGGAGCACCCGCTGGGGTCCGAAAACTTGTGGAGAGCGGCCCCGGGGGTCCTGAGAGGGCCCGGGCCGGCTTGGAAGATCCCCTTCATCTTCCTCCTCCTCCTCCTCGGAGTCCTCCGTCTCCTCCTCCTCCTCGGAGTCTTCGTCTGAGCTGAAAGGAGTCGAGACTGCATGGTTAGCATTAGTGCGATTTGCGCCGCTAGCATTTCGCGTGGCACTGTTAGCTAGGTTCGGAACGTTATTTCCGTTTGCTTATCATGAGCACCGTGTCCCGGTGAAACGTGTGCTTTAAGAGTAAGGACAGTGGGACCACTACTCTTTCTCCATACTTGGGAACGGAAGCCTTGGAGGAGGTCTTGGTGCCGGGGGTGGAGATCCGGGGCAGGGCGGCGGTCCTGGTCCTCGGTGTCGGCTGGGGGGTCTTGGCCTGTTTGGCTGGAGGTCCGGACATCACCTGAGTCACCCTGGTGGGTAGGCTACTGGACCGGGTCTGTTCTGACTTGCTGGAGACACAATCACACAAACACACACACACAAACACACGCACACACACGCACACAGTAAGTAGCCAGTAGCCTACCCACCCAAGTGTATATCCTTAATGTTGATAACACGCTCTTATCACAGCTACTTAAGCAGGTGACCTAGCAGTACGAAATTGTGTTATTCATCTTGTTAAAATGAATACTTGTGAACTGCTGTATTTTTGTGTTTGCGTACCCCAGTGTTATGCTATTGTCTGCTTCAACTAATGTACACCTTGTAAGTCGCTTTGGATAAAAGCGTCTGCCAAATGCCCTAAATGTAAATGTAAATGTAAGTACTGTTTAGCGGCTCAGCAGTGAGTCACTGGCGCTCTGGAAGGGCTAAGCAGGGCTTACGCTACGCGGTAAACAACCGCCATTTAAGAGAAGAGCTCAGCACTGCTCTCAGAGAGCTTTGCAGAAGATCAGCGTGGCCACAACCAGTGAGCCAATCAGTGAACTAACAAGGTCCCGCCCCCCGTGTCCACAACCAGTGAGCCAATCAGTGAACTAACAAGGTCCCGCCCCCCGTGTCCACAACCAGTGAGCCAATCAGTGAACTAACAAGGTCCCGCCCCCCGTGTCCACAACCAGTGAGCCAATCAGTGAACTAACAAGGTCCCGCCCCCCGTGTCCACAACCAGTGAGCCAATCAGTGAACTAACAAGGTCCCGCCCCCCCGTGTCCACAACCAGTGAGCCAATCAGTGAACTAACAAGGTCCCGCCCCCCGTGTCCTCTCTGAGGTGCTCATTCCTAAATGCTGCTGCGCTAGCCTTGGCGCTATACGAGACTTGACTAGTTGGCTAGACTTGACTAGTTGACTAGCTGATCTACAGTTGGCTTACTTCTTCTACCCATTTCCTCCCGCAGTATGCATTTCCTACAATTTAACACTATATACTATTCTATGTACTATACTTATACTATACAACACTGTACACAATATAAAGAACAATAAAGTGACTGATGGATGATAAATACATGTGTTAGATTCTGCAAAAAGCATTTAAAAAGCCTTTTAAAGTGCCAGTAGTGCAGCAGCATCATGAATACAGTGCAGTACAGGGCAAAGTATGATAGTGTTATGTTAATGACAATGTTAGTGGCAGGACTCTTCAGTAGGTACACTGCCTGGAGATAAAAACTGTCCTTGAACCTGGTGTCATGCCTAAGTAGCCGCTTCCACCACATTTCCTCCACACACAACGCTTCAACGGCCGCCCACGATATCAATCCCAAATCCTGATGGAGAGCAGCAGTTCCCCGATCATTAAGAGTGTGTGTGTGTGTGTGTGTGTTTTATTTTTTCTTCCCCTCTTTCATTAACGAAAACGCAGATTTAATAAAGACAGTAATAACCTGAGGATTAAGAAGAAGGCCTCCGCTGCTAGTAGCGCTTGTATAGCGGGGCCCCCGGGCGGCCCATACGTGGGGGCCCCCCCGGGAGCCCGCATGCCTTTAATGAGGCACCTGTTGCTGATTGGGTTATATACCGCATGTCAACACCACCCTCTTATTATGAACCCCACCCCCCCACCCTCCACCCCCTTCCAGTCACGTGGTTTGTTTGACATTGTGCTGCCATTCATTTGCTTAACTGGCCCCTCGTTGAAAGCCTTTAGGCTACATTTGAAGGAACTATCTATTCCAGGCCTTTGCAGAGTAACGTCCTGTTATAAGTAACTTTGTTGATGAAAGTTAATTATCATTACACATATTGACCTTTGACCTTTTGGGTTTAGGGTCCCTATAACCACAAGGGTATATCAGTATAATAGACGCCATTCATTAAATGATGTCGGCATTTAATAAATACATATATCGAATGTTGTATAATGTTTTTGGTTCTTGAGTAAACCTTCCTAACATGCGTCTTAACAACAGTTATGCCCTTATATGCATTTATATAAAACACTTATGCTCTTGTGCACTCTGGTTAGATGCCAAATTATTTATTTGACGAGTTCTTGTGCTGTGCAATGACAATACTGAGATTACTGGGATTGAGAGTGGATTGAGGTGACGTCACATCCGGGAGAGGACGCTGGCGCTGCTTGTTCGCCGCTTCTCCTAGCTGTAGTTAAGTTGTTTTGTTTTTGGTTTTGTTTTGTTTTACTTTTCGTGTTGTTGTAAGATATTACCCTTCAACAACTAAGGTGTTTTGGATACCTGTTGCTCACTTTCCGCTGCTTTCGGCGGCTCCCGGACGGCAAACGCTAGCTGGCTAACTAGCCACTAGCCTCCACAGCTAGCCAGCTAGGACAGCTGCATCCACAGCTAGTCGGCTAGCACAGCCTGCCGGATAACCTGCTGCTTTGACACAGACCGTTTCTCCCAGCTTCTTCCCCTCCTGCCATGCTACGGATCACCATCCATAGCAGCTCCAGACGAGAACCTGCGGCCACCGGCATGTTGTCAAAGTATTCCATCCCGCAACTGCTGAGTCTCAACAATCGCACAACTCCAACGTGCATCTCAGCCATCAAACACCTTGGACTACTACGCCGACCTCGTTACATCCACAGAGGCTCTCGTAGAAAGTTTGTTTACCACCAACCCTGCCCGCCTGTATCATCCATTCTTTCCATCTGGACCACTGTCGCACGTCTGCCGCGTCATCAGAGCGCTGCCGCTCTCGGTGTAAACAACAGGGGAAACACCGCGAGACTGCTACACACTGAGTTGTGCGGAATACGTGGAGTGGATTCCAGTTTACTCCGGACCCTACAGAAATCCACCATTTCATCCACAGTCAAAATAGAACAGTTTAATGCACAATCCCTTACAAACAAATCATCATTCATACAAGACCACATCATGGACAAGGGAATAGACTTTATGTGCCTCACGGAAACGTGGCAACAGCCTGAGGTTTACTCTGCCCTAAATGAAGTCTGTCCCCCTGGCTACAGCTACCTGGAAAAAGCTCGCAGCACTGGTCGTGGTGGCGGCTTAGCAATAATACATAGAAATGCACTGGAACTGTCCCCCCTGCCTGTGCTATCCTCATTTGAATGCCTTGGATTTAAATGTAAACCCCCCCTCCCACTGACATTACTTCTCATCTACCGGCCTCCCAAACCCAACTCAGCTTTCATCCCAGAGATGCACGACCTTCTCACTACACTCTGCGCTACCTCTGCCAACATTATAATACTAGGAGACATAAATGTTCACGTTGACACCCCCTCCTGTCGCTATGCAGCCGAGTTCCTACACCTCCTGGACTGCCTCAACCTAACACAACATGTTGATGTCCCCACACACACTAGGGGACACACACTGGACCTTGTCATCACAAACTCTGCCCCCATTAGTAAACTATCAGTGTACGATCTAGGTGTGTCGGATCACAAGGCCATCTCAATGGAGCTGTCGCTCCTGCTACCACGCACCAAACCCAAACGCCAAATCCATTTCAGAAATCTGAAAAACATCAACCCCGACACCATGACTTCGGATCTCCAGCATCTCTCCACAATTACTCCTACATCAGTCAATGAATCTGTGGACTTTTACAATAAATCTCTGCGTAATCTCCTGGATCTCCACGCCCCTGTCAAAACCAGAACAGTCACCTTCACACGCTCAGCCCCCTGGTACACCTGCGAGCTGCGGAAAATGAAGACAGCGGGGCGTGTCCTTGAGCGGCGCCTCAAGGTTTCTGGACTCACTGTTCACAGACAGGCATACCGGGGCCACCAAAAGGCCTATGCAAAGTCCCTCAGAGACACACGGTCAAAATTCTACTCCACTATCATCAACAATAGCCCTGGCAACTCCAAGCAACTCTTTTCCACCATAAATCATCTCCTCAAACCTCAGACTCCCTTACACAAAGACACCACAGAGGAGCAGTGTGATCATTTTATCACATTTTTTAGGAAAAAAGTAGAGACCATCCGCTCTCTCCTCTCAAACTCCGCTGCTCTCCCAGTCCTGACCGTCAACCCCCAACCCGGACCTACCCAGCCTCTTTGCTGCTTCACTGATATCTCGCAGCATGAAGTTGAGGCCATCATCAAAAAGATGAAACCCTCCACCTGTGCCCTGGACCCCTTTCCCACAGCCCTGGTCAAATCGAACATTGGTGCCATAAGTCCCCTGATCACTTCAGTGATAAACCACTCCATCCAGTCTGGTCATGTTCCTTCCCCATTAAAAGCTGCTATCATCAAACCACTCCTCAAAAAACCCACCTTAGACCCTGAAGTCCTGGCTAATTATAGACCCATCTCCAACCTGCCATTTCTATCAAAGGTGCTGGAGAAGGTAATTTCCATTCAGATTCACGAACATCTCAAACACAATAACCTCTTTGAAAAGTTCCAGTCTGGTTTCCGCCAGGGCCACAGTACAGAAACTGCCTTAGTCAGGGTGACCAATGACCTGCTGATGACAGCTGACACCGGATCTCCATCCCTGCTCATCCTCCTGGATCTAACTGCAGCGTTTGACACCGTCGACCATAACATTCTACTCCATCGTCTTCGCTCGACAATTGGACTCTCTGACTCTGCCCTAAACTGGTTCACCTCATATCTCACCGGGAGGACTGAGCACGTCACCTTGGGAGTGGCAAAATCACAAACACACTTTGTGAACTGTGGTGTCCCTCAAGGATCAGTCCTCGGCCCCACCCTTTTCACCATATACATGTCCCCCCTTGGTCGTGTCATCAGCCGGCATGGAATATCTTTCCATTGCTATGCTGATGACACGCAGCTCTACATCAGAACAAACCCAACCCCTTCCGCACCTCTGCCATCATCCAACATAACCACATGCCTGGAGGAGATAAAGGTGTGGATGAAGCAAAACTTCCTTCAATTAAACAGCTCCAAGACTGAAGCCATTCTAGTTGGCACTCCACATCAGGTCCTTTCATCCTCCATCACCAGCATCACCTTCTCCGGTCAGAACATTTCACTCTCATCAACTGTCACCAATCTGGGTGTTAAAATGGATCCTCACCTGACCTTTGAGGCCCACATCAAACAAACATGCAAGACCTCCTTCTACCACCTCAGAAATATTGCTAAACTCCGTCCCACACTCAGTCTATCAGATGCTGAAAAGCTTGTCCATGCCTTTGTCTCCTCCAGGCTAGATTACTGTAACGCACTTCTCATTGGGATTTCTGCCAAGAACATCCAGAAGCTGCAGTACATCCAGAACAGTGCTGCTAGGATCCTGATCCTGAGAGTGCGGAAGTATGAGCACATCACGCCCATACTCAAATTATTGCACTGGCTCCCGGTCTCACTCAGGATTGACTACAAAATCACCCTCTTCACCTATCAGTGCATTCATGGAAATGCGCCCTCATATATCAAAGAACTTCTCACCCCACAAAATTCCACGAGGAGCCTACGCTCTGAAAAGGCAAACCTCCTCCTTCCCTCCAGGACCAAACTGAAAACCATGGGAGACCGAGCCTTCTGCTCCGCTGCTCCGAGACTGTGGAATGCCCTCCCAAACCAGCTGAGGACACCACAGACTGTGGATGTTTTTAAAAAAGGCCTAAAAACACACCTTTTTAGAATAGCTTTTCACTAGATTTGAAACTAGACGTCGCTGCTTTTATTCTGTTTTATTTAAACCATTTTTACTCTGTAGCACTTTGAGTTTTGCCCATGCAAATTAAAAGTGCATTATAAATATAATTTATTATTATTATTATTAATACATTTGAATCTAATCCAATCCAATCCAAGCCAATCCAGTCCAATCCAATCCAATCCAATGTAATGTAATCAAATCCAATCCAATGTAATGTAATGTAATCAAATCCAATCCAATGTAATGTAATGTAATGTAATCCAATCCAATGTAATGTAATGTAATGTAATGTAATGTAATGTCATCTCATCTAATCTCATCTAATCTAATTTTCAACCACCCCGCTCTCCGTCCCCTCCCAGCGTTCCTTCACGCCTGCCGGGCGCTCGCCGTGTGCGCCGTGGCGACCGGCTTCTTCGGCGGCGTGCTGACGCTGGTGGGCATGAAGTGCACCAAGATCGGAGGCTCGGAGCTCGCCAACGCCAGGGTCACCTTCGCCGGAGCGGTCACCTATTTAGTATCAGGTAATACAATTTTAATTGTAATGATCAGCGTTCTGATTAATGATCAGCATTCTTCTTCTATCATAATAATCACTAATCAACCATGAATTGACTATTAACTATATACAATAATATATATGCATATAAAAGTGAAATTTACAAGTAATGTCTGCTGTCTATTGAAATATGATCTATCTATATTTGATGTTCTCCAAGGTCTCTGTGGAATGGTCACTTACTCTCTGTGGGGTAACAGAATTGTAAGCGAATTTATGGATCCAAATTTCGTGGCACAGAAGTGAGTACGGTTCTGGGTGTATAAATGTAACAATATACATATAACATTCAAACTATATATATAGATATTTTATGTATACAAATATAGTACCTTCTATCTATCTATATAACTATCTTACTATATATATATATATATAAGGTACTTTTTTTGTAAACTTAAGAAATAAGTGAATAATAATAATTAATAATAATAAAAAGTCAAATAACATACAGTATATCTTTGTTGCCGAAAGCACATTTCCAGAAGCTCAAAGACATTACACTGAAGAAAAAAAAAATCGCCTCAATAGAGTCAAATATAATGTTGTATTATACAACTATATAATTATTAATAATAATTATTAACTATATAATACAACATTATATAATGCTGCTGTCTCCGGGGGTCAGGTTTGAATTGGGGGCGACGGTCTTTGTGGGCTGGGGGGGGTCTTCCCTCCTGGTTGTGGGAGGGGCCATCATGAGCTACCTGTCCGGCAGAGAGGGCCTAAAGTTCAGGTAAGAGGAGGCCGGCTAAACACACACTACTAAACAGCAGCCTACACAGTTTACTCTGTATCCCTGCATCATTCAGTCATTAAAGCAGGTGCTTTGAACCCAAGCCAATGACAGTGAATTCAGAAACGTGTTGTTGTTTTTTGGTTGTCACCATTTTGTGGATTTGCGTCTAAAGAACGTCATCGTATTCACCCCAATCAATCTTTTAAAATTGTTCTTTTTTTCGAAATTCAGCAAATATCAATAGGT
>JANIIK010000179.1:0-18434 GCA_027704905.1 Muraenolepis orangiensis
GCAGTTTGGTTGTTTGGAGGCGGGCACTGTTAAATCGCGTTGCCAGGACAAAGTTATGCATTGCAAACCCTATGGGTTAACGACTGTCAATCAAGCAAAAAACAAATAGGCAATTGTGTGAAGAAAAGGGCTCCCACTGGACCCCATACCTGGGCAACAACATTATTGAACACGCATAAACAAGGAACTCGTTAATACACAACAAAGCAAATGAAACATCAATGGTCGCACAAATCAAACGGGAGTCAAGAGTCAACAGAGAAGGTGTATGATTGGAACGATCCTCACGTTTCCTATTCGTAAAATGGAACACATGACTCAATGAAAGCAAGGATGACAGGAGCTTCCGCAATCATACAGGCAGGTCAATCGAGGATCGACTGCATGACCACACTGCAACAACGAATATTCTTCCTCCATGCTGTTGAGAACGACATCTGTATTTGTTTTTAATGGTAGTGGCCGGAATCGAAAATGTATTTCTCGCAACAGATAGGCGTGATCCAAACGGGCTGTGTTATGAGGATGTCTCCTGACGAGCAGCACTTGACAACCAGGCGGATATTCCACTGCACAACCTGACTAGCACAGATTCATCTAGAGTTTTTTGAGTGTTGAGGCAAAGGAAGCCTGCAATGTACGACGTCACGCTGGATCAGCTCAATCAGCGCGATCACTCGAGCTCAGATGGCTAAGGTTGTTTGAGGAGCAGTTGTATGTGAATGTGTTGTCGTACCCAGTCAAAAGGCTCTACATTGTCTCAGTGAGGAAAGTTACTGAATGAAAGTTGTTAGAGGAGGACTACGAAGATGTACAGGTTATTGACTCTTCAATGAATTGCATTCAGCACTCTCACAAAAAACACTCTGTGCAGCTGCCTAATGAAGAAACATTTCAAGTCCCACCACTCTCTGCACGGGACTGCCCAAAGCTGCAAATTTTTTTGTAGAAAAGCATCACTTTGTTCTGAGAGGGTCAGGATGTTTGTGCTGGGGCCTTGTAGGTACAGGTTGAAGACTAATTTATATTTGTTTCAAATATGCACGCCAGGTAATGCAAAGATGTGTTGATTGATGTAACCATCTTGAGTCAGTAAGATGGTCTGCAAGAGGAGTGAATGCACGTCTGTAGAGGAATGGTTTGACGCAACCTCGCTCGCAACTCGATAGCAGGCGTGTAAGAACTTTGCCCCGTTTGAAAGTCACCTGACCTTTCCTGGAAAATGAAAAAGAAGGGATTCATGTTCAGACCCCCATTTCCTGGCAGAGAATGGGGCGAAGTAGTCGTGAATTTGAAAGTATCGCGATTATGGATCGATATCAATATTTGGATTGCTTGTTTGAAGAACATTGATAAGCTCGGGTTCTAAGTGATCTCTTGGATGCCAGGGTCTCTCACTATGGATAATTGCAGTGTGATGAACTTGACAATGTGCGTGAACGCTAAGGCTTGGCTTTCAGCCCTTTGTGTTTTCCCATTCATAGGGGGGCCCCTATGCACCGTCAGTGGGCATATGCTTATGCATTTTATGCGGCCAATCGCAGGCACTGTCTCCTCCGCGGTGGCAACCATTATGGGGGGAGGGGGGGGGGGGGGGACAGTGTAAAAATTGTCTCCACCAGTACTCTTCCTCGTCCATCGGAGTAGGGCTAGCACAGCATGTCCTCATGTGGCAGTTTTCCCGGTCATGATGTACGTCGAATAAAACCATTAAATGTGCTACATTAGTCCAAGCAGTAGGACTCGTCTACTGCAAAAGGAAAACCGGCTGTTTTTCACTCCCGATGAGCTGCATTTCATATCATTAAGCGATGTCGGTTACGGCGTTTGGATCATGGTATAATGGAGAGGGAATCTGTTTAAGCAAACTTGCGATCTTTTCACATGCATTGCTGTGGGTCATCGCAAAGTGCTGCAGGAAGGAGAGGGCTCTTAGCCAATTGTGTGTGGCTTTGTCTTTGGCTACAAGGTGGGCACTTTGTATGACGCTGCCAAGCTTTGGTGGGAAGAGCTTGGCTATGCACAACGGTTCTTTTGCCCATGCAGCCGCAGCTTCTTTTCGTAAAAAACTGTCATGGTTTTCTGAGCATCAATCGGGATGTCGGCTTTCGAGATGTCGTTCTAATTTTTGTGGGCTTAAAACTTCTCATGTGCCAGAAAACCTCGCCCGCACAATAACACACTGTGGGTGGATCGAGCTCATGTTTTACAGGGGCAAGTGAAATCCCTATTAAGAAATTCTTATCAGGTATCGTGCGACGCCTGGTTGTGGGTCTTTTTTATTTCTCACCACACCGGCCACCAAACTCTGTTCCCATTGAGAGGATATCGCGGAGGTAGATACAGCAGTGACCAACTGGATGAAGTAGACTAGGCACACTATTCTGAAGCTCAGATCATTGTCTTCTTTAGCAACCCACCTGTCCATTTTGATGAAGAAAGTATTTAGTAACTCAGGCATAGTGGCACCTTCACAAAAAGTGTGCTTAGTATCAAGCACAAACGTGGCTCTGAGTTAATATGCGTGGCGGAGTTAACTTGATTCTTATTGTAAAATAAACCTGGGAAAAGAAATTGGTTTGAATAAACAGTGGGCGCAGATTGTTACATTTGGGTTCTCTAATAGTGACCAAGTAAAGATTCGAATAACGCCATTTTAAAGCTGGTGCAACCTTTTTTCGCTCTCTCTCTCTCCCTCACTTAACAGCGTGTAGGATATGAGAAAATAAAGGAGATTTCTATTGATTGACCTTTTATTTTGTTTCGTTGTTGTCACATAGGGTTATAATCAGCTAATGTCTGTTTGGATATTGGAATGGGATCATTAAGACCTTATATTAGGGCCGTCTGTTCATCTAAATCTCTAAATCTGGAGGATTGAATCCTCATTATTGGTCACATACACACACAGTGAAATGTGTTTCTCTGCATTTAACCCATCCTAGTATTAGGAGCAGTGGGCAGCTATTGTACAGACAGCGCCTGGGCAGCAGTGCAAGGGGTCTGGTGCCTCTGGTGCTCAAGAGCACCTCGGCAGTGCCCAGGTGTTTCGGGGACTTGAACCGGCGACTTTCTTCCCGGTTCCAAAACCAAGTCGCAACAGACTAAGATACATTGCTTGCCTTACATAACGACCTAAACCCCTATTTACATTGTGAAGGGGACAGATCCCTGAAGCGTTTAAACCAGCAACCCGGACAGTCACGGTACCTCGGGTGGCAGTGGCGGCAGCGCTCCGGGCTTTGTCCCATGACGCACCGGACGCCGGCTCGCTGCCCCGGCGGCGGTCCTGCAGCCGCTGCTCCAGGTGGCGCAGCACGTCCTCGCGGTGGCGCCAGTACTGCGGGCCCTCCCGGGCCGAGGTCACCTGGAGCAGGATGGCGCTCAGCTCCGTGTTCTTCAGGCCGCTCTGCCCCTGGAGGACCAACGCCCGGGACACAGGTGAGGGAGACACGGCGACGGTTAAGTCACCCAGCGGATCGGTATGGTCCTCTAACTCACCGGTTCCATCACCCTGGACCTGTATGGTCCTCTAACTCACAAGTTTAAATCACCCTGGACCTCTATAGTCCTCTAACTCACTGGTTTAAATCACCCTGGACCTCTATAGTCCTCTAACTCACTGGTTTAAATCACCATGGACCTCTATAGTCCTCTAACTCAATGGTTTAAATCACCCTAGATCTGTATGGTCCTCTAAATCACTGGTTTAAATCACCATGGACCTCTATAGTCCTCTAACTCACTGGTTTAAATCACCCTAGACCTGTATGGTCCTCTAAATCACTGGTTTAAATCACCATGGACCTCTATAGTCCTCTAAATCACTGGTTTAAATCACCCTGGACTGGTTTGGTCCTATAAAATCACCCTGGACCAGTTAAGTCCTCTAAATCACTGGTTTAAATCACCCTGGAAGGGTATGGTCCTCTAAATAACTTGTTGTATTACCCTGGACAGGTATGGTCCTCTTAAATCACTGGTTCAATCACTCTGGACTAGTATGGTCCTCTATGTCACTGGTTTAATCACCGTGGACCTCTAAAATCATTGGTTCTCAACAGTCTAGCCATAGGACCCACATGTGTCTTTTAGTCATTAAGTCACAGAAGCATTGACCAACAGTGCAGTAATCCTTCATTTACTGTTAACAACATGGAGCGAACCAAAAAGTGAGTTATTGAAACATGAAAACATTACTTAAAACATTAGTTTATTGGCGGGCCTTCTTTGTTTTGATTAAGGTCTGGCATATGTTCTGTAACTCGACCCAAGGGCGGCCGGGGTCGGCCTGTCCCGTCGCTCCGGCGCGGGCGTCGCCTCGGCTCTCCTGCTGTCCACGGGTTGCGACACCGGCGGCCTCCTCCTCTCGGAGACGCTGCTGGAGTCTGGGGAACCAAAAAATACATTGATGACACAATACATCCATCTACCATGCCCCCCCTACATTAAACCAATTCACCAATTAATTAAGAACCAATGAACCCATTTGTAGATTAAAGGGCCCCTGGTTTTACCAGGTTCGATCCCCCATTAAAGACATATTATTCTTCTTCTTCCTCTTCACTTCTTCTTCTTGGCAGGCTGCTGGGTATGTTAAGGATGTTGATTAGCAACTGACACACCAAACATCCACTGTCTTGTGGGAGTCTCCACCAACATCTATGAGGGATAGATTGCAGCCGACCAGCCTACCAGGTGGTACAGTCCACTAGGTAGGCTGGGTAGGCTGATCTATCTACCCTACCAGGTGGTAAAGTCCACAAGGTAGGCTGATCTATCTACCCTACCAGGTGGTACAGTCCACTAGGTAGGCTGGGTAGGCTGATCTATCTACCCTACCAGGTGGTACAGTCCACTAGGTAGGCTGGGTAGGCTGATCTATCTACCCTACCAGGTGGTACAGTCCACTAGGTAGGCTGATCTATCTACCCTACCAGGTGGTACAGTCCACTAGGTAGGCTGATCTATCTACCCTACCAGGTGGTACAGTCCACTAGGTAGGCTGGGTAGGCTGATCCAGGTAGCACAGTCCACTTTGACAGGGTGAGTCACCCTCCCACCTGGGACAGGGAACAGGGACCCGTAATGTGCACATTCATGCCTTCATCCGGGTCTGGAGCGACAGGGGGCTGGCACGTCTCGCACAACACACACACACACACACACACTTTTTTTTATCTATCTAATTTTTATCTATTTTTACTTTATCTTTTTTACTTTATCTATATTTTATAACTGCTGTCTGTCGTCGGGTATTGCACACAAGAATTTCACATCACTGCTTTATACTAAACTGTAAACTGTGAAGTGACAATAAACTTGACTTGACTTGACTTGACTTGACACACACACACACACACACACACACACACACACACACACACACACACACTCGGAAGATGAGAACATGCACACGCAATCCGCCCAATCAAGATGAGGGAGGGCGGGCAGGTGGTGGTGGTTGGAGTCCGGTGGAGGCGAGGGTGGCGAAGTGACAGCCACAGACATGGAACAAGCATGGCCATACATGACTGTCCACCACCAACAAGCGCCCCTACCGCACACAAGTTGTCCTCGCCAAAACAAACAAGACTGTGGTTGGCGGGGGTGGATATGAAGATGGTGTGTGTCTGAAGATGCTCAAGAAGGGAGGAGGGGGTGGAGGGGGGGGGGGGAAGAGGGGCAGACACCATAAACCTGACCAATGAGAGACCGGACCATGCAGTCGGACCATGCGGAAGAGAACGTGCATGTGGATGGATGGATGGAGGAGGAGGAGGAGGAGGAGCTACCTCACGCACGCTTTACCTCTGTCCTCCTCCGACATCTCCTGTATGGGTTCCAGCTGCTGAGGGGGAGGAGCCGAGGGAGCGGCCTCCTCTGATTGGACGGCGCGAGGGAGGAGAAAGGGAGGGGAGGGGGTGAGACGGCTACAGTGTTATTGTCTGGACTTGGGTGTCTGTTTTTTTTGAGTGTGCCTGTTTTGTTCCATTACAATTCTCTCAATTTAGGCTCATGCTCAACCAATCACAGGGTGTGAAGAGACGTCGCTGTGGGGTTAATGCAGAGCAAAAGCAAACATTTTGGTTGTTTGTTGTTCTTTGGACTTACCACGCACAACCCGCTTGGGTTTTGTTCGGGGGCAGGCGCTGAGAAGATCACGAGAGAGAGAGAGAGAGAGAGAGAGAGAGAGAGAGAGAGAGAGAGAGAGAGAGAGAGAGAGAGAGAGAGAGAGAGAGAGAGAGAGAGAGAGAGAGAGAGAGAGAGAGAGAGAGAGAGAGATGAGTGCATTGTCAACATGGAAACAGAACTGTTTAGATCATTAAAACACTTAATGGAGTCATTTCAATTAATGATGGAGAATACCATACCTGGCACCTCGACTATCTTGGTGGCCGGAGGGTGGGAGGACAGGTTCTTTATCTGAAGAAGAAGAAGAAGAAGAAGAAGAAGAAGAAGAAGAAGAAGAAGAAGAAGAAGAAGAAGAAGAAGATGATGAGGCGTTAGTCGTCACCTGGTGGTGAAGCTTGGTGTCTGCAGGGAGCAACACCAAGGACTATACCAGTGGTTCCCAAACTGTGGGGCGCGCCCCCTAAAGGGAGGGGGGAGGGGGGAGGGAGTTATGACAAGGGGGGGGGGGCTTAATATAAATGATGCAATATCGTAAAGGTGGCTTGTTCCTTTTTAGATTTGCCATTACAGTTCTGTATTTATTACAGACACTCTTTTTAATTAATTCTATAGGAGTGTTCAAGCAAAGGATGTGTCTGAGAGTGTCTTTATGTGGGTGCATGAAGGGGGGGAGGGGGGGGGGGGCGGTATTTGTTTATCTACAAAAGGGGGCCTCTGCTGAACCAAGTTGGGAACCACTGGAGTATACAATCGAATATGCTTACATTTGTTTGGGCTAATATTTTTCAATAAACCGGATTCCTCATCACCCTGTGTCCTTGTCTTCAGGAGGAGCCCTCATGAAGCCATTTTAATGGCTTGCTGCATATAATTATAATAATTATTATTATAATTATATTTGATCTTTACAAGCTCTTCTGTTACATACTGTTGTATTTGAATGTGTGTGTTCCATGGAGGAGAGGCTTTTAATGAATGACTGTTGCTGTATGATAGCATGGGCCAATCTCAGCCAGCCAGTCCAAATACAGGATATCCTGAACAAGACCCCGTCCAGCACCCCGCTTCCTACACAACTACACACAGCAGAGTGTGAGTGTGAGTGTGTGCGTGTGTGTGTGTGCAGATAGACCTCTCTGAGGGATGATGCTGTGTATGTGAGTGAGTAAGTGTTTGTATAGACCAGTTCTCTCTGAGAGGTGATGCTGTGTGTGTGTGTGTGTGTGTGTGTGTGTGTGTGTGTGTGTGTCAGTGGAGGCTCAAACACTGTCAAACTTGATAGTGAGGCTCCTTCCTTCCTCCCCTACTTTTACAACCACCAGCCGCCACTGGTGTGTGTGTATGTGTGTGCGTGTGCGTGTGTGTGTGTGTGTGTACGTGTGTGTGTGAGTGTGTATGTATGTGTTTGTGTGTACTGACCTGTTCCTTTTGGGAGGTGATGGTACGCTCCCTCTCTTGCAGCCTCCTCTCCATCTCCTCCCGTGACCTCTGACCCCGGCTCTGCTCACTCAGCAGCTACCGGGGGGAACCAGTGAAAGAGTGAGTCAGTGAGAGGGTGAGTCAGTGAGTCAGTCAGTCAGTCAGTCAGTCAGTCAGTCAGTCGGTCGGTCCATGAGTGAGAGAAAGGGAGTGTGTGAGCACATGAGCGGGGGAGTGAGTGAGTAAGTGTGAGCAAGTGAATGTGTGTGTGAGTCAGTAAGTGTGTGTGTGGGTGAGTGAGTCAGTGCATGGGTGAAAGTGTGTGTGTGTGTGTGTGTGTGTGTGTGTGTGTGTGTGTGTGTGTGTGTGTGTGTGTGTGTGTGTGTGTGTGTGTGTGTGTGTGTGTGTGTGTGTGTGTGTGTGTGTGTGTGTGTGTGTGTGAGTGCGTAGGTTACCTGGTTCTTCTCTGACTTGTGTTGGTTCTTGATGTCCTGCATTCTGGATTCCCACTTTTTATCCTGGTGGGGGTGAGGGGTCAAAAAATCAAAAGACTTCTACAATATAATTGGTACTTTTTAGCGGGGGAACCTGGTCACCGTCAGGTCAATGTAGTGGGACCCCTCCCACCTGCTTCTTGAGCTTGCTGAGGGACATTTCTTACCTAAGTTAACGATTATTTATAACGAGTCAATTTGTCTAGATTAAAGATTAAAGATTCGAGGACTTGTATATATTGTCCCAAACACATGCAGTATGAGCAGTGAAATGGAAGTGGCAGTGCTTTACAGGAATTGTGCAAAATACTAGAATAGAAAATCATTTCCCGATTTAAAATATATTTTTTTATATATATTAATTTTTTTATAAAGAATATCAAACACCATGACACGTTTCCAGAGTTTTGAGTTTGAGTTGATGTGTGATGTCTTAACATAGCTTTGCTTATTCTGACAAGGAGCCAAGAAAAACGAAACTATTCCTTTGAAAGCGATCCAGGAACCAAACATCCCCCAAGCGATGTTTGGTTGATGCATTCCTGAGGCATCCAGTGGAAAATGTTCGGCATTTAGTTACTTGACAAAAGTAAACCTTAACGATGAACTCAATTCGATAAATGTTTTTCCGTCTACAGACTTAATGACTCATCGTTGCGGCGCGATTGGAGCACAGTGAAGAAAAAAAGCCTTTGAGATCGCTACACGAGGGCCTCACAACATAAGGCCGACTCGAGGGAGGGAGAGGGCGTTACGGCTTACGATGCGAGACTGGAAGTTCCTGGTGTAGAGGCACTCCATCTCCCGGCGGATGTCCTCGATCTTGCGGTCCGTGCGCACTATCTCCTCCGCCTTGAAGCGATCCAGCTCCCGGTGCAGAGTCTCCTGCTCCTTCTCCTGGAGGAAACAAACAAACAAACAAACACAAACACAAACACACACACACACACACACACACACACACGAGAAGTGCCATCAGTGTCTATGGAAGCAAAACTGTAAAACAGCAAAATAACTCACAACACTGTTGACTCGCGGGTTTAAGATATAGAGTTTGAAAGGGAGTGTGCCGCTACGGTTGTTAAACAATGACATTTTCCCACCTGATGACGTCAACGACCAACATCGGGGAGAAATCCCTGTGAATTTGTGATTTCGAAATCACTTTTCAAAGTGCTACAGCTGACTGATACACTTGTGAACTAACAAGACAGGCAGGCAGGCAGACAGACACGCAGACAGACAGGCAGATCGACAGGCAGACAGACAGGCAGGCAGACAGACAGGCAGACAGACAGGCAGACAGACAGGCTACCTGAGCCGCCTTGGCCAGCAGGGTCTGCTGCCCCAGCTCCTCCTTCAGGCTGCTGATCTCCGCCTTCAGGACGTCCAGCTGAGACTTCTTCTCGCTGTCCGACCGGGACTCTGTTAGCACAGCCACGGGACAAACAAATATATATTTTTTTTATATATATATTTTGTGTTGACGTTTGGTATTCTTTTATGTTGTTATTTTCTTCTCGAACCACCAGAGGAAGCCAAAAGCAAACCTTTTGCTTAAAGCCGTAATTATAAAACACTAGAAAAAAGAAAATAGTTAACGGTGGCAAACGCAGGATAAAAAAAGTAGTTATGTATAACCCAGGTGATCAAAGACAACGCTTTACAATAATCCACATTCAAATGGAATATAGTTGGTGAGAGTGACCAAAACATAGCCAGAACAGACTCAAAGGTAGGTAACGCCAACGCCACTTTTTGCTGTACGAGGACAATGTTTAAGTTTAAGAGAGAGGGGGGGCAGGGGTGGGGGGGGGGGGGGGGTTTACACTCACGCTGCATCTCAAACTCGTCTGGGTGACGGCGCTGCAGGTGGTTCTGGAGGAAGGAGGAGTTGATGAAGGACTTGTCACAATGGGGACACTGACGGAGGACGACAGCAGAGGACATCGGTGTTAGTAACAGCAGACTGACATATCGGCAACAACATGTGATACACGCACGCACACACACACACACACCGGATACACACACTGCTGGCTGTCTCCTTACATGGCTGACTCCGCCGTCGGTGGTTGAATTTGTTTGAAAGGGAGTGTGCCGCTACGGTTGTTAAACAATGACATTTTCCCACCTGATGACGTCAACGACCAACATCGGGGAGAAATCCCTGTGAATTTGTGATTTCGAAATCACTTTTCAAAGTGCTACAGCTGACTGATACACTTGTGAACTAACAAGACAGGCAGGCAGGCAGACAGACACGCAGATGGACAGGCAGACAGACAGGCAGATCGACAGGCAGACAGACAGGCAGACAGACAGGCAGACAGACAGGCAGACAGACAGGCAGACAGACAGGCTACCTGAGCCGCCTTGGCCAGCAGGGTCTGCTGCCCCAGCTCCTCCTTCAGGCTGCTGATCTCCGCCTTCAGGACGTCCAGCTGAGACTTCTTCTCGCTGTCCGACCGGGACTCTGTTAGCACAGCCACGGGACAAACAAATATATATTTTTTTTTTATATATATATTTTGTGTTGACGTTTGGTATTCTTTTATGTTGTTATTTTCTTCTCGAACCACCAGAGGAAGCCAAAAGCAAACCTTTTGCTTAAAGCCGTAATTATAAAACACTAGAAAAAAGAAAATAGTTAACGGTGGCAAACGCAGGATAAAAAAAGTAGTTATGTATAACCCAGGTGATCAAAGACAACGCTTTACAATAATCCACATTCAAATGGAATATAGTTGGTGAGAGTGACCAAAACATAGCCAGAACAGACTCAAAGGTAGGTAACGCCAACGCCACTTTTTGCTGTACGAGGACAATGTTTAAGTTTAAGAGAGAGGGGGGGCAGGGGTGGGGGGGGGGGGGGGGGTTTACACTCACGCTGCATCTCAAACTCGTCTGGGTGACGGCGCTGCAGGTGGTTCTGGAGGAAGGAGGAGTTGATGAAGGACTTGTCACAATGGGGACACTGACGGAGGACGACAGCAGAGGACATCGGTGTTAGTAACAGCAGACTGACATATCGGCAACAACATGTGATACACACACGCACGCACACACACACACACACACACACACACACACACACACACACACACACACACACACACACACACACACACACACACACACACACACACACACACACACACACACACACACACACACACACACACACACACACACACACACACACACACAGCTGGCTGTCTCCTTACATGGCTGACTCCGCCGTCGGTGGTTGAATGAATGTGTGTATGAATGGGTGAATGTGAGGCATGACTTGTGAAGCACTTTGGATAAAAGCGCTACATAAAAGCATCCATTACCATCCATTACCGTTACACACACGCACACACACACACGCACACAAACACATTGTTGATTTAACATGTTCATGGGGACGCAGATTGCTGTGTCAGAGTGAGACAACAGTGTGGACACTGAGGGAGGAAGACACTGCGATGGGAGATTGATGGTAGTATTAGTAAACTGACATATTGGCGAGGAAATGTGGATTTTGTATGTTTACGGGGGGACAAAGCGTTTCACAGGCCCACATTTGAGGACGGGCCCCAAACAGGAAACCTCGAGAAAGGGAAAACATCCCTCCTCCTCCTCCTCCCACGGGGGGATCTGACATGTTTATTGCCCTTTGGGGTTAGGCCTTGGAGTAGCAAATGCTAGCTAGTTAGCCAGCTGTCATTTATACAAAATGCACTCCAACGAGGCTAGAAGAGGCTTGGCTATGATACGAGTGTAGCCTTATTTGACGCGTGTTTCCACACACACAAACGCACATGAACACACGGCCACACACACAAACACACACTCACGCATGAACACACACACTCAAGGAAGATCACACACTACATTTAACATCGCCGCTGGCTTTCGACGGTGACTTCATTCAATTTTAAAGCCGCTGCTAGCGATATCCTGTAGCGACATCCTGTGGCTCCATCTGGCTATCTCAAACCTCTCTGGCTATCTCAAATTTTACAATTCCAACCCTAATATATAGATTTTAGCATATACAATATGTATATAATATAATAATGTTTCAATATAATATATAATGTTTCAATTGCTGTTTGTAAGAGGGGCCGTGAGGGATTGCTACCCAATTTTGGTTGTACTTAGGGCATTCTGGTTCAGATTCAGATTCTGGTTCAGATTATAGATGTTTGACAACCCCCTCCCGGGAGGAAGCAGGGGGAGGGGGAGGTGCTAGGCCACTTGAGGAACTGCGTTGCCTCCTTTTATTTAAGTGGATTAAAAGAACCGGCAAAAAAAAACGTATTGTCAGCCGATCGCGCCATCTGCTCCACAAACCCTATTTCATTATCAGACCCCCAAAACATAAAGGCCCCTAAAATATTATAAACTGATGTATTAATTTAATTCATTTAAAGCCATTTTATCGGGGTTGAGTCTCACACATTTAGCTTGTGTTTTGGTGGGGGGGGGGGGGTTTACAGCAACTGCAAAACCAGATGACAGTTGAACAAAGGGAGACCTGAGAGAGAGAGGCTACAGAACAATGACAGCACAGAAGGGGGGGGGGAGGTGGAGAAGGGGGAGGTGTCTGCCTGCTCTCCATATGTACAATGTATTGATAACACCTCAGATAGAGAGAGAGAGAGAGTGAGTGTCAGAGTGAGAGAGAGGGTGGGAGAGAGAGGAGAGAGAGACAGAGACAGAGACAGAGACAGAGAGAGAGAGAGAGAGAGAGAGAGAGAGAGAGAGAGAGAGAGAGAGAGAGAGAGAGAGAGAGAGAGAGAGAGAGTATGTCAGAGAGAGAGAGAGATAGAGGGGGAAACAGAGAGTGCAAGAGTCAGGGAGAGAGAGACAGAGAGAAAGAAACAGAGAGAGAGATAGAGAGGAGACTGATGGAGAGGGGGGGAGAGGGGGATAAACAGAGTGATCGAGGGTGAGGGAGAAAAAGAGAGAAAGAGGGAGAAAGACAGACAGAGAGAGAGAGGGGGGAGAGAGGGTAGAGGGGGACGAAGAGAAAGGAGGAGACAAGTGAGAAAGACGAGAGATAGAGAGAGAGAGGAGACCGATGGAGAGGGGGGGGGAGTACCAGAGAGAGAGGGTGAAGGAGATAGAGAGAGAAAGAGGGAGAAAGAGAGACAGAGAGAGGAGGAGAGAGAGAGAGAGGGCAAGGGGGACGGAGCGAGAGGAGAGGGGATACAGCCAAGTGAGAAAGACAACAGAAGGAAGAGAGAGAGAGAGAGAGAGAGAGAGAGAGAGAGAGAGAGAGAGAGAGAGAGAGAGAGAGAGAGAGAGAGAGAGAGAGAGAGAGAGAGAGAGAGAGAGAGAGAGAGAGAGAGAGAGAGAGAGAGAGGAAAACATCACCAGAGCACACAACCTGTCAGTAGGGTGGGGGGGGTGGGGAGGTCGTCCCTCCATACCTTGTGGTTGCCCACAAGGGGCCCCATCATTATCTGCTGCGTGCAGATCACATTATACTGGTGCTTCAGTTCCTTGGTGAGCGCCCGCACCTTCTCCTCCAGGCGCTCGCGCTCCCCGCCCGCCGCCGCCAGCCTCCGCTCTATGAATAAATAGATTGTAAACGCTTATAGCACCATGCGTTATAGGCACACTTTTTAAAACCTAATCCAGGTGTGTCTTTTGCATGTGTGACTGGTTCACAATTAACAGCGCGCCACATAGACAAGCTGATGTTAGGTGTTGTCATCCATCCTTGGTATCCAACAACACAGGGACAGAAACATATAGTAGCAATAGCACACAATGAGGGAGGGGAGAGAGAGAGAGAGAGAGAGAGAGAGAGAGAGAGAGAGAGAGAGAGAGAGAGAGAGAGAGAGAGAGAGAGAGAGAGAGAGAGAGAGAGAGAGAGAGAGAGAGAGAGAGAGAGAGAGAGAGAGAGAGAGAGAGAGAGAGAGAGAGAGAGAGAGAGAGAGAGAGAGAGAGAGAGATCCAACAATAGATCCACCACAGCAACCAGATTCCACCACTGTCCCCTCGGCGGATACCGTAGAACACCCCGGTCCACATTACCGCATTGCATTGCATGCACACACACACACACACACACACCACACCGATTCCACCATCATCTACCTAAATCTGTCGGGGCTCCCGGTGGCGCAGCATTCGTCTTACCATCTTCTGGTGGGTGAACCGCCGTTAAGGACTAAACGTTGACGATCGAGCGACACACACACACAGACACAGACGCACACAGCAAGCAGTCTGTGTGCCTGTGTGTAGCTGGTTGTTCCGTTGTTCCGGGGGGCAGAGATGTTGTCAAAACACCGCAAGCAATCAGCGCGCAAATCGCACGTCCCCGACGACAGGTCGTCTACGAGCGGCGTGTTGTACCCGTACATCGGGTCCACCGTTACACCCCTGGAAGGAGGAGGAGGTGTGGGGGGGGGGGGTCCCCATTTTCTGTTCTGTGTTCCTTCTCGGGGTTTCCATCCCTTTGACTTTTAACTCTTGTTTTTTACGACTATAGGATCGTGTTACGTACGTGGGACTGTTTTTTGTAATTATTTTGATATAAAAATGTTGTAATTTTGATATCCTTGCCATTTTGAAATGCAATGGCATTAATTTATAATGTCCATTATACGACATTGTTATTTTAAAAATATCTTAAATATCTTTAAAAAAAAAATCCTTGTTATTTTGATAAAATCCTCGTTATTTTGAAATTCTTGTCATTTTGAGCACATAAAAAAACAAAACATTTCACTGTACATTGTACCCTGTACCTTATACATACGAGCCATTTCAGACTGTACAGCTGTGATTAAGGAGCTCCAATCAACTCGTAGATAGGAGACCATATGGTCGTTTGAACATAAACCACGACGACAACACCGTAAAGCGAAACGACTACAAGTACACACTAACAACGACTGTAAGTGCATCATGTTAAACAAAGAAACACGTTTACATGCACTTATGTTGCTATGGTTGCAGTTAAGGTTATGGTTCCTATTGCAGTTATGGTTCCTATAAGCGACACACTTTGAACATACAATGGGGATATCATTACCTCTTAAGATATTAACCCCCCCCCCCCCCCCCCCCCCCACAAGAGTGACGCGTTTCTTCTCCCCAAACAAAGTCAAGTTGAGACAAGCTGCTGTGGTTCGTTCTTCGTTTCTTTCTTGACCCAAACTTGTTCAGGGAAGAAACGCCGACATATTCATCGCCGAAATATGTGCACCGATGCACTTTTCAAACGTTTTTTTCGATAGCGGTATAAAGATAGATCGATCAAGTCGTGCAAACACATACACACACACACACACACACCCACCCGGTTTAACTTTGTCCGAGGGTAGACGATTTTCTCCTCAGCACGGCTGACTATAACGGACCACAGCGACTTCAACGACGAGCCCAAAGAAAAAACGACTTTAAACACTAAATCCAACACCGCACACACACAGGACAGCGCCTTTCGAACGTACACACGCACACATCGAATTCCAATGCAAACGATGCGTTGTTGTAGCAACTTACCTTGGATGTTGGGTTTACGGAGCCTCGGGCTACGGGACGGGACCCCTGCACGTAACGAGTTAGTTTTTTACATTTCGAGACTCACCGTCGGTGTGTCTATGCATTGGAAGAGTGGTGGCGCCCTCTGGTGGCTCGAAGATGAAACATTAGATTTTCATTTTACATTTGATTTAGTGTTGTAATGCAGTTGCAATAGAAAGAAGAATACACGCCACCGTGACTTTAAAGCCCATGTAATGTTACAGATTAATGCATTCATATAACATATATATGAAATGCGGTCGATCTGCCTCGAGAAGAGAGAACAAAGAAAGAAAGATCTGGCAAAAAAGTGTGAATCCACCATTATACCAGTAGAGAGCAGCAGATTACCTAGAGGAAACATGTGTAGCCTGACACCCTGCCATCTGCGGTTGTAGTGGAGGGCACAGCTGCGACACTCAGACACACACACACACACACACACACACACACACACACACACACAACCCATACCGCGACAGATACCATAGCCTACTGAGAAAAGCCGAGGCCTTCTATAGATCTCTGTATCTGTATATCATTTGTTGAGCGCCATACAGTAAATGCATGTAGGATGTGGAGATATAACGTGTCTCCGCGGGCATATGCTCCCTTGATTTATGGGCAGCTCGCTGGTTGGCCGTTTGGAGGCGCCAGGAGGTAAATCTTGCATGCTGTATAGATCCTAGCATCTGCACTCCAGCTAGCACCCGCGAGACCCCCGCCCCCCCACACAACACACACACACACACTCCTCACCCCCCCCCCCACCACACCCCTCCTCACCCCCCCCCCTCACACCACTCGGCGCTGCATAGCCGCTATAAATAGGCCTAATGGCCGGCGTCAACACACACACACACACACACACACACACACACACACACATACATACCACTATGGCACATTTTAAAACAGTATATATTCAACTTTAATAATGTTTTTCTCCGTTTGACATGCATTTGACAATGCCGCATTGACATCATCATCATCATCATCATCATCATCCTCTTCATCATCATCATCATCCTCTTCATCATCATCATCATCATCTTAAACACACCGCGATGAAAATAACTCAGTTTATAAACAATCTTGTCACTTTTTATACATTTTTTGACGTTGGAAACACACACGCACACACGCGCGCACGCACGCGCTCACGCACACACACACACACACACACACACACACACACACACACACACCCTTACACACAAAAACACACTTTTTAAAAGGCGTTTTGTGGATACGCCACCGAAGAGCAGCGGTCGCGAAAAATAACTGCTGTCAACTCACTGGAAGTAAAACACATCAACAACCAGCGTTAGTTTGAGTATTTTTAGTGAAATTGCCCGTTTGGGTGATTTTGTGATTTGTTTTGGGGTGTTATATATATATATATATATATATATATATATATATATATATATATATATATATTGTTCTATCTTTTCATCAATCATGGGTAAACAAAGAAACCATAAACGCATTAACGTGCCAACCTGACGATTTGCATGACACGACAACAAACAACCACAACCACAACCACACACACACACACACACACACACACACACTGGCACACACTGGCACACACACACACTGGCACACACACACACACCACACACACACACACACACACACACACACACACACACACACACTGGCACACACACACACACACACACACACACACACACACACACACACACCACACTGGCACACACACACTGGCACACACACACACACACACACTGGCACACACACACACACACACACACACACACACACACACACACACACACACACTGGCACACACACACACTGGCACACACACACACACACACACACTGGCACACACACACACTGGCACACACACACACACACACACACACACACACACACACACACACACACACACTGGCACACACACACACACACTGGCACACACACACACACACACACACACACACACTGGCACACACCACTGGCACACACACACACACACACACACACTGGCACACACACACACACACACACACACACACACACACACACACACACACACACACACACACACACACACACACACACACACACTGGCACACACACACACTGGCACACACTGGCACACACACACACACACACACACACACACACACACACACACACACACACACACACAGGCACACGCACACACACACGAGTACGTTTCATTGGCTTACTTAAGAGCTGTGTCAGAGCAGCGGTGCAAAATACGCCCCTGTCTGCCCCGTCGTTCTGCTGTCTGTTTCCACGGTGGAGGAAAGTGACTCAAAACAGGAAGGATCAAAAGACATCTAGGTGTGTGTGTGTGTGTGTGTGTGTGTGTGTGTGTGTGTGTGTGTGTGTGTGTGTGTGTGTGTGGTGTGTGTGTGTGTGTGTGTGTGGTGTGTGTGTGTGTGTGTGAGTGTGTGTGTGTGAGTGTGTGTGGGATGGAGGAGCCTTCCTCCACTCGTGTGTTTCACCGGAGAGTAAATACAGCCAGTTTGTACGCATTGGACCACACTGTATAAATACAGCGTGTATAGGTATTAATATACACACTGTATAAATACAGCGTGTATAGGTATTAATATACACACTGTATCAATACAGCGTGTATAGGTATTAATATACACACTGTATCAATACAGCGTGTATAGGTATTAATATACACACTGTATCAATACAGCGTGTATAGGTATTAATATACACACTGTATAAATACAGCGTGTATAGGTATTAATATACACACTGTATAAATACAGCGTGTATAGGTATTAATATACACACTGTATAAATACAGCGTGTATAGGTATTAATATA
>JANIIK010000180.1:0-12500 GCA_027704905.1 Muraenolepis orangiensis
ATTTACAGGTTATATTAAGTATAAAATAATTTTTAAAAGAAGAATAAAATTAATTTTAGTTTCTTTTCACTTATTCCTGACAATTACAGCCACACCCAGTGAGTGAGAGAAATTGATATATATAATTATATATATTATATATATTATTGTATATATATATAATATTCGATTTAACATTTAATTCCATATTCCGCACCTTCTTGCCATTCCAAAAACTCCTAAGTTGAGCCAACACTCTGTTGTTGTTGTTTATGTGTGTATCAGTCCACGGATCTAGAGGAGAGCAGCGATTGGGCGGTGTCGTCCCTGGAGGAGCCAGGTAAAAATGTCGTGGCTCCGCCCAAGTCCGGCCCCCGGGGGCCCGTCCTGACCAGGAAGAGCCTGGACTCGTCACTCAGCACCAGCGTCTGGGAAACCTCCACAGGCAGGGGCCAAAAATCAGGTAAGGGGGGGGGGGGGCACGGCAGAAGGACTAAATTCACTAGCGGCCTCTAGTGGCTGGAGTTGTAGCTGCGGTTATTACAATGTAATTTGGCTATATAACGATTTTCCCACAGTACAGTGGACCAGAATAAAAAAAAAGATGTATACAAGTAAACAAAAATTATCCATGGATACATCGCATTTTATTCTTGAACAGCGTTCTTACGATAGGTTTTAACAGAGTAAATAGCCCTGTAAATAGCACTGTATTCATGATGCTGCTGCACTACTGGCACTTTAAAAAGCTTTTAAATGCTTTTTGCACAATATAACACATGTACAAATCGTACATTGTGTTCTAGAATGCCATCCTGCAGGAGGGAATGGGGAGTTAGCATTCCATTGCACTTGTTGCAAATGGCGAATACAATTCTTGAATCTTGAATCAGTAAAGTCACATAAGTCACATAGTGCAGCTTTAAAACCTTGTGTGTTCCTCAGGAGGAGTGACTGACAACAAGGCAGGGACCGGCGGCACTTTGAAGAGCAGCCTGATGTCCCTCAGCGACTTCAGCGACTCGGAAGAGATTTAGCGATACGAGGCGACCTGCCGTTTCCCACACGAGACACACGCACCCTGAAATGTCTCCAGTGCACCCTTTAAATATGGTTCATGAGATTGTTTTTTTGCACTCTAGGTACCGTCTTATAGGTAGTGTCCGATTTTTCGTACACATTTTGCAGAGTTTTTAATATTTTTTCGGAATGATTTTTTTACAGGCAATTACATACAGGCAATAAATTGCGTCGTTTGTGTGCCACTAAATATTCACATTTTCTAAACATTGAATGTTGGAGAATACAAAGAACATTAAAAATGTTTTGGCGCCACGTTCCCATATTGCATATATTTGTCTCAATGCTTTATTTACATAAACAACAATATCAACACAAAGAACGCCCGTTCTACCTTCGGTCATCCGATTGGCTCTCGTTGTGCACCAATCAGGGACCTGCTCCCGGGTCACTGATCAATCACGGTGGCTGCTTGGCTGTTAATGTAACTAACAAAGTTTGTAGCAACTCACCAATGTTGTTTGAAACAACTCTCAGCCCTCTGGCAACACCGAGATGATGGGCAAGGCGTGCGCACTGTACACTATATCCACTTTTAGATTAGAACTTATTAATTAGCCTGTGCTCTGTGACTAGGTCTCTCTCCTTCAGCGCAGGTTGGTTCTGTGTGAGTGGGGGTTCACAGCAGAGCAGCGGCAGAGACAGAGAAGGGGCGGGGCAAGTAATAGAGGGGTGCCGTCTGATTGGGGGAATTCACAGGTCTTTTTATCATTGGCTGGCCACTAGTCAGCAGCAGTCAAGCTAGGCAGACTTGCTCCTCCTTTTCACCAGTGACATTACCCGACAGAACATCCTCATCTATCCATCAGTAACCAGTCTACATGACCTGGGTTACACCCTCCCCTCTTGAATTGGTGCACGTCCCGTTGCATCCATTGCATCTTAGTGGTTGACTGGTCACCACTTTGGGCGATGTCAGGGACATGTGGTCATCACCATCCAATGAGCTTGTAAAGGCAGTACTGAGGCCTTGGAAAAGTGACTGAATCACTGAGATCAAGGGATTGTTCATCAGATTTCTCTCTCGCCTCTCCTGTATCCTAGAAGAACGACGAACAGGGCATTCAGCTTCCTCTTCTGTATCTGTAACTGCATCAGCAGTTTCAGCATCAACTGGAGTGGACTCGACAGTGACTGCTTCAGGTATGTTTGTTCTCTCTTCACTTTCAGGGTTTTCCTCTTCAGGTCTTTCCTCTTCAAGTTTCTCCTCTTCAGGTTTCTCCTTTGCAGGTGGAACTTCTGGTACGAAGTATCTTTCAGGTAAGATGTCTTCTTCAACATCTACTGGAACATCATCAGGGGCCTCTTCATCCACAAGAGTCAGCTCAACAGGAGGAAATGAAGTAGTAGGGTCTGGATCGGATTCTGACTGTTCTGAAGCATCAGCACAAGGTTGTTTTGACTTCCATCCACGAGTTTCATACACCTTAGTGAATGTGACTGGCTCTGGGGCCTGCAGATCTGGAAACCAGTGGACAGGAACAGGGATATCTTCGTCACCATTAACACAGGGTGTTTCCATATCTGCAACACTGCTTGTTTCAGAATCATAAGCACCAGGATTTTGCCGTGTGTGAGGTTTACGGACTGGCTTTGGTGCGACTGGTTTCTCAGGTTCACTTACTGGTAGGAACCCACAAGCTAGTAGCAGGTCACGATGTAGGGTGCGCAGTGGTCGGTCTTTGGTCTCAGGCTTGACTGTATACACAGGCAGATCACCGGCACGCTTTACAACTTTGTAGACGTCGGGTTCCCACTTATCAGCTAACTTATGTTTACCACGTAGGCGAACACTTCGGACCAGAACTCGGTCGCCAACTTCAAGAGTGGATTCGGTAACTCGTTTGTCGAACCGAGTCTTGTTTCTCTCCGCTATCTTGAGGGCATTACGAGTGGCAACTCTGTAACTCTCCTCCAGATGACTTTTAAGATCTCTCACATACTGTGAGTGTGACTTCTGTTGTTTGTGGACAGGCAGACCAAACGCTAGGTCGATTGGTAGTCTGGGCTGTCTTCCAAACATCAGCTCGTACGGGGTAAAGCCAGTGACATCATTCTTGGTACAATTATATGCATGAACCAGAGGCTTTACGAAATCCCGCCAGTGAACTTTGTCTTCACTATCCTCTCTCGGAGGATAGGGAGTTGTTCTGACCTTTCTGATTCCTCCGAGCTCACACAGTTCCTTGATGGTTTTGGACTCAAAGTCTGGACCTTGGTCACTGTGGAGTCGCTCCGGAAAACCATAATGGACGATAAAATGGTCCCAGAGGGTCTTGGCAACAGTTCTTGCTTTCTGGTTTGCAGTTGGTATTGCCACCGCGTACTTCGTAAAGTGGTCGGTAATCACGAGTATGTCTTTTGTGTTACTCCTATCCGGTTCCAGAGAAAGATAGTCCATACAGACCAACTCCAATGGCCTGCTGGTCTTGATGTTGACCAAGGGAGCGGCTTTCTCTGGCTGGGCTTTACGTCGAACACAGCGGTTGCAAGTCTTGACCTTGGTTTCCACGGCGAATGCCATCTTGGGCCAATAGAAACGTGATCTCACAAGGTCGAGAGTACGATCAATTCCCATGTGGCCCATGTCATTGTGGAGACTTGTCAACACAAGGGGCCGCAGCTCCTCTGGTAGGACAAGCTGGTACGTTTGAGCTCCGTCTTGCTTTCGTCGATACAAGACTCCGCTTCTCAACTCCAGACGATTCCACTCCCGCAACAAGAGCGGGAGTTCTGGGAGCTCAGCTCTAGCAGTAGGAGGGGGCTTCTCTCCAGACTCGAGCTGATAGATGACCTCTCTGATGCTAGGATCTGCTCTCTGCTTCTCCTTTATCTCCTCGCTTGAGAAATGAGGGATGACAGATGAACTTTCTTGTTCAAAGATGCTTGGTATGGCATCTGCAGAGATGGCAAGAGACTCAACCAGAGTGATACCGGGGTCAATATCATCAGAATCGTCTGTTCTTTGGCAGATGAGATGCCTTTCGCAGATGGCTTGTACAATGTCGGGGTCTGCTAGATGCTGTCGCGTGAACTGCTGTATGCGCTCTCGCTCTTTCTGTGATGTTAAGTCGTCTGACAGCTCACCATGGGGACGTCTTGAGAGACCGTCAGCATCTTGGTTTTGCTTACCAGCACGATACTGAAGTTTGAAAGAGAAAGTTGACAGGGCTGCTAACCACCTGTAACTTGTGGCATCAAGCTTCGCAGAAGTGAGGAGATACGTCAGAGGGTTACTGTCAGTGACCACAGTGAATGGACAGCCATACAGATAGTCTTTTAATTTCTCGGTGACCGACCATTTGAGTGCCAAGAATTCAAGCTTGTGAGCTGGATATCTGGACTCGCTCCGTGACAACCCTCTGCTAGCAAACGCGATGACTCGCATCCTCCCCTCTTGTTCCTGGTATAAGGCTGCTCCTAGCCCGGTGGTACTTGCATCGGTATGCAGGATGTAATGCAGCTTAGGATCAGCAAAACCCAGTACAGGAGCGGATGTGAGCTTGTCGATGATGGTTTGAAAAGCTTGCTGGCAGGTGGATGTCCAACGACTGCCGAAAGGTTCTTTGGGGTTGTGGTACTGTGCACTCTGCTCCTTAGTGGGTTTGGAACCTTTCCGGAGTGGTGGGTAACCGGAGGTCAAGTCATTTAGCGGTTTGACTATTTTCGAGTAATCCTTGACATATCTCCTGTAGTACCCTGAGAAGCCTAGAAAGGACCTTAATGCCTTAAGGGTACAGGGAATTGGCCAAGTTGAAAGGGCTTTTATCTTCTCTGGGTCAGTCTCTACTCCATTTTGGGAGACGATGTGTCCCAGATATCGGACAGAAGTCTGGAAAAACTTGCATTTTTCTGGCGACAACTTCAGGCCATATTCTTTCAGACGTGACAATACTCGAAGCAGTCTGCTCTCGTGCTCTTCCAATGTCTCTGAAAAGACAATTAAGTCGTCTATGAAGACCAAGACCTCTTTCAGATTGATGTCGCCCATACACCGTTCCATCAAGCGTTGAAAGGTGGATGGTGCATTGGTGATTCCTTGAGGCATCCTACAAAACTCCCAGAAGCCTAGGGGGCAGACGAATGCTGTCTTCTGCTTGTCTTCTTCCTCCATCTCAATCTGGTAGTACCCAGATTTGAGATCAAGCACGGAGAACCACTTCGACCCACTTAGGGCGGAGAAGGCTTCTTCTAGGTGGGGCAGAGCGTATGCATCTTTGATGGTTTGCAGATTGAGCTTGCGGTAGTCAATGCAGAGTCTTACATCACCATTCTTTTTCCTCACTACGACGATTGGTGATGAGAAGGGGGACTCAGACTCTCGAATGACACCGGAACTCAACAGCTCCTGAAGATGTTTTCGAACTGCCTCAAGGTCTTGGGGGTGTATGGGTCTTGCTCGCTGCTTGAAAGGAGTCTCATCACTGAGCCTCATGCGATGTTTGACCTTGTCAGTATGACCGAAATCAAGGTCATGGTGTGCAAACACCTCGGGCATTGAGTTGAGTTTGCTGGTCACACGCTCTTTCCACTCAGTGGATATGGGAGAATCTTCAAAGTCAAATTTCAATTTGGGTCTGTCGGACTTATCTGCAGGGCTGGGGTCAGCTACTGCAGGTTCTTTTTGTATTACTTGCTGAACAGCATTTACTTCAGCCAGCACCGTTCTTGGGGGTATGGTAATGTCATGCCCTGACTCGTTTTTTATCACCACAGGCAGCTGGGTGTGGTGTCTGGCAGTTGGGAGGGAGAACAGGCAGCTGGAAACAAGTAGGCCGCCTGGCAAGGAGGACATTGAAGGGGGTTCAAGGATGGCCCATTTGTCAGTGTGGGACCCACGCACACTGATACATCCGTTGAGAACTACTTGGTGGCCGGCTGGAACAACTTCTGGTATGTTTCCTTGTAGTTTCACCCATCCCAAATTACCATCTTCAGCTTGCTGTTGTCTGAGCTGCAGAAGCTTTAAAACTGCACGATAGCCAAATGAGGTAGGCTGGGGTAGGGCAGGTGTCTTCTGAGCATAATCCGTGTAGAGGACATCAAGGGTGTTGGTGCCAATTAGTACTTGTTCTTCAGCACGGAGATGGGGAACAACCAATGCTAACGTTGGCACTTCTGTATCAACCCCTACAAACTCCTTAGGAAAGGTTATGCTCAGTTCAACGTATCCCAGGTAAGGGACTTCTTGTCCATTAGCTCCTTCTACCCCGAGTAGGTTGTTTAAGGACTTAATGGCTTGACTCGATAAGTGTTGCTCATAGAACGACAGGGGGACTGTAGTAACTTGAGACCCTGTGTCTAAAAGACAGTTCACTTCTTGGTCTGCAATGGTGACTTGGGCCGTATACTTTGTTCCAACTAAACCTCTGGGAAGTTTCATGGGTTTGTCTTTAGTATGGGCACATTTCAGTGAGGCTCTCTGTTTGGTTACAGTGGGACGGGTCTCATTACTTGCAGCTCCTATTTGTCCCTCAACAGGGGCTGCTAGTTGTTTAAATGATCCTCATCTGATGAAGCGGGTTGAGCTTCCCACTGAAGTTGTCTGTCGTTCAGTAGCTTCCTCTTGGCTGCGACAAGTGAAGGGTTTGGCTCATTCTCACACGATGGTTTAATATGCCCATCTTCACCGCACCGGAAGCAGTACCAAGGCCGGGGTTTGCTTGAATTACGGCTTGAGGTTAGCTGCTTCTCATGCTTTTGACTCTTGGCTTTGTAGTCTGTAGCTACTTTGGGATTAGCTGATTTATCCTTTTCAGTCTTAGCTTTCTTCAAGTTTGTGAGTTGACTTTGAAGAGCAGCGACTTGCTTCTGCAACTGTTCAGTCTCATTTGAATCAGTATAGGCACATGCACTCTGCAGATGTGACGTGACACGTTGCTTGGAGGCACCAAGGTGTTGCTTCATGCGAGTTACTTTTGCAGCATGTTTATCCTCTTCTGTGCGAAGGAGCAACAGCAACTCTGCAAATGAAGGGGGATTGTTCTTTCTGTGCTTCAGCTGGAGGTCAGTTAGAAGTGCATTGTCCCAGCAATTTCGACAGAACTGGTTGAGGAGATGTCGGTTGACTTCGCTGACAGATACGCCACCTCTTCTCACTGCTGAACCCAAAACTACCTGCAACCTGTGTAAGTAGCTGGAAGGCTTTTCATTTGGGTCTTGGAACGTAGTCAGGAACTTGGCAAAGAGCTCATCTCCATCTTCTACTGTGCCATAAGCAGAATCTAGCAGCTCAAGATAAGCTGCGGGGGATGCTTGTGGACCCAAGTGCTTGGTGACTTCAATAGCTGGTGGCAGAAGACTGTCAAGGATTCTCCTAGACCGGTGCAGGTCTGAGATAGCAGGGTCATTCATCATCAGTTCGACATTGGTACGCCATGTGTCATAGTCAACCTCGTTGGCTGGACGGGGAGATCTGCCTGAAAAGGCTCTGAGACGTGAAGGAGCAAGATGATGCGATGCAGCTTCTTGGCTTCTCACAATGTGTTCAATGACGACCCTCTGTATGTCAGGAGGGTTCACGTCAGTTACACTGAGGTGTGGATATGTTTTTGATTCAACCTGTGCTTGGACAGGTGATGTGTTGTCATTGGTCAGGTTTTGAAGTTGAATCGGTAAAGCAGGTGGCTGAGGATTCATAGTGGGTGGTGGAACTGATGTCAGATCGAAGGTGACCCTGGGTTGAGAACTTGCACCAAGTGTGGAAGTTAGATCAACTGAACTCGTCGACTCAAGGATTGGTTGGAATGTGGCAGCCAGTGGCGGCGCGAGGGTCCAGTCAACTGGGGTCTGTCTTGGGCCTGGCCCTGGAAATTCACTTGCTCCGTCTTCACTGTTACTCAGAGGTGAAGCAGCAGATGTGGTAAGTTTAGCAAGCTCTCCTCGTAGCAGTTCTTCAAAGGATTTCCCGCTTAGCTTAGCTATGGTTTGCAGCTCTTCAAGGTAAGTACAGGTGGCGCTACTGCTTGCTGTAGGAGTGTACACGGAAGCTAAGGCCTTCACTTTGTACGTGACATCTGCTCTGCTGGGGCTGTCATAAGTAAGGGGCAACAAGGACTGAAGTGACTCCATGGACGCGCCAGACTCACTCATAAATTAACTGCCCATAAAATGGAGATTCATCATCTTCAATGGGGAGTATACGGTTAATTTTGCCATGAGTTTTTAAGTGTTCAGTGATTTCCTCATCAAATTCTACACCGATAAGCCCACTAACTATGACTGAGTTAGGGATTTTGACCTGTTCACTCATAACTATTTCCATTTTGACCGGGCTTCAAATTAACTTCAAGTTATTTGTATATATATATATTTTATTTTTTTATCAATACCTGTTATCTCGTTTAGTCATTAATTACCCACAATGCTCCTGGCTAGCTCGCCATATTTTATGTAACACGTGTATCACCTGTATGTAATGGACTTATAACCACTACCATATAAGGTATTAATCCTGGGTTAGTAATTGTTAAGGTTCGTCTACTGGAGCATTTAAGAGTAACCCAATGATGAGACAAGACAGGTATGTAGGAATTAAAGAAGCGCCGGCTTGTATTTAGAAAAATAGAAGTAAAGGAAATGGTACCAAAATACACATAACAGACAGATAAATTACAATGAGCTCAGTAGAAAACCAAATGTGACTTGTAGTCACCACTTGACATAAACTTATTTTCTTAAACAACCTTTAAGTTTAGGATTTAAATCCTACGGGTTCTAAACTATGGGTGCACCCTGGTAAATATCTTTCTTTAACTGTAGCATGAAATCACAATCAGTCAATCCACAATAACACATCAATCCCCAGTCAATAAACCCAACATTTAAACCACAAATGGATGTATGTGAGTGAGTCAACCGACAGTCCAACTACACTGTGGAGTGCAGCACCATGGGATGGATACCGTGCAGAGTTCAGAGTACCTTTCAAGATCAGTTCCATCCACCACACTGGCAGAAACACAGATTCAGTGCAGAGTGAGTCGCCAAGGGAAATCCAAAGATGGTCTTCGCATGTAGTCTCCTTCAGCAGCTCGCCATCCCTGGTAGACCCAGACTCTGGCCTCATCCAAAAAACCTGACCTGTATGACATGCATACAGGACCACATGAAAAACTATAATTAACAGTGTTTCACAATAAGGGTCTTTCAATAATTAAAATAAAATGACAATCTCTTTCTAGTAGTACAACAAACTTATACTATTAAAATAAAATACATTCTCAAAATGAAAAATAAAATAAGATGCATTGTAATAAAGTGCTTTTCTCACCAATGGCATCCAAATAAAGTTATCCTCTAATCACCAGGACTGGTGATGCAGTACAGAGGCAGCACACACCCAGCACACTCAGCTAGGAATGAAAGGTGTGGAAAATATGCTCACTTAGCAGCCCATTCAATTAAAGGCTAAAACATGACAAAACATACAAAAATGAAATAGAAGCAACACACAGTGGTGACATGAAATAGTTCTGTTCCATTTAAAGTGCAAAATATATATCCTACATTGTAAAAATAGGTAGGTTAGCTTGGAACAACAATACTAGCAATTAGCCAAACATTTGTATTGACTTCGCATGGTAGCTTAGCCTATTGGCTGCTAACACTGCTAAACCGCATGGCTGCTTGGCTGTTAATGTAACTAACAAAGTTTGTAGCAACTCACCAATGTTGTTTGAAACAACTCTCAGCCCTCTGGCAACACCGAGATGATGGGCAAGGCGTGCGCACTGTACACTATATCCACTTTTAGATTAGAACTTATTAATTAGCCTGTGCTCTGTGACTAGGTCTCTCTCCTTCAGCGCAGGTTGGTTCTGTGTGAGTGGGGGTTCACAGCAGAGCAGCGGCAGAGACAGAGAAGGGGCGGGGCAAGTAATAGAGGGGTGCCGTCTGATTGGGGGAATTCACAGGTCTTTTTATCATTGGCTGGCCACTAGTCAGCAGCAGTCAAGCTAGGCAGACTTGCTCCTCCTTTTCACCAGTGACATTACCCGACAGAACATCCTCATCTATCCATCAGTAACCAGTCTACATGACCTGGGTTACACATTACTTGTAAATTTCACTTTTATATGCATATATATTATTGTATATAGTTAATAGTCAATTCATGGTTGATTAGTGATTATTATGATAGAAGAAGAATGCTGATCATTAATCAGAAAGCTGATCATTAATCAGAACGCTGATCATTACAATTAAAATTGTATTACCTGATACTAAATAGGTGACCGCTCCGGCGAAGGTGACCCTGGCGTTGGCGAGCTCCGAGCCTCCGATCTTGGTGCACTTCATGCCCACCAGCGTCAGCACGCCGCCGAAGAAGCCCGTCGCCACGGCGCACACGGCGAGCGCCCGGCAGGCGTGAAGGAACGCTGGGAGGGGACGGAGAGCGGGGTGGTTGAAAATTAGATTAGATGAGATTAGATGAGATGACATTACATTACATTACATTGGATTGGATTACATTACATTACATTACATTGGATTTGATTACATTACATTACATTGGATTGGATTTGATTACATTACATTACATTGGATTGGACTGGATTGGCTTGGATTGGATTGGATTAGATTCAAATGTATTGTCATTGCACAGCACAAGAACTCGTCAAATAAATCATTTGGCATCTAACCAGAGTGCACAAGAGCATAAGTGTTTTATATAAATGCATATAAGGGCATAACTGTTGTTAAGACGCATGTTAGGAAGGTTTACTCAAGAACCAAAAACATTATACAACATTCGATATATCATGTATTTATTAAATGCCGACATCATTTAATGAATGGCGTCTATTATACTGATATACCCTTGTGGTTATAGGGACCCTAAACCCAAAAGGTCAAAGTGTGTAATGATAATTAACTTTCATCAACAAAGTTACTTATAACAGGACGTTACTCTGCAAAGGCCTGGAATAGATAGTTCCTTCAAATGTAGCCTAAAGGCTTTCAACGAGGGGCCAGTTAAGCAAATGAATGGCAGCACAATGTCAAACAAACCACGTGACTGGAAGGGGGGGGTGGGGTTCATAATAAGAGGGTGGTGTTGACATGCGGTATATAACCCAATCAGCAACAGGTGCCTCATTAAAGGCATGCGGGCTCCCGGGGGGGCCCCCACGTATGGGCCGCCCGGGGGCCCCGCTATACAAGCGCTACTAGCAGCGGAGGCCTTCTTCTTAATCCTCAGGTTATTACTGTCTTTATTAAATCTGCGTTTTCGTTAATGAAAGAGGGGAAGAAAAAATAAAACACACACACACACACACACTCTTAATGATCGGGGAACTGCTGCTCTCCATCAGGATTTGGGATTGATATCGTGGGCGGCCGTTGAAGCGTTGTGTGTGGAGGAAATGTGGTGGAAGCGGCTACTTAGGCATGACACCAGGTTCAAGGACAGTTTTTATCTCCAGGCAGTGTGCCTACTGAAGAGTCCTGCCACTAACATTGTCATTAACATAACACTATCATACTGTGCCCTGTACTGCACTGTATTCATGATGCTGCTGCACTACTGGCACTTTAAAATGCTTTTTAAATGCTTTTTGCAGAATCTAACACATGTATTTATCATCCATCAGTCACTTTATCGTTCTTTATATTGCGTACAGTGTTGTATAGTATAAGTATAGTACATAGAATAGTATATAGTGTTAAATTGTAGGAAATGCATACTGCGGGAGGAAATGGGTAGAAGAAGTAAGCCAACTGTAGATCAGCTAGTCAACTAGTCAAGTCTAGCCAACTAGTCAAGTCTCGTATAGCGCCAAGGCTAGCGCAGCAGCATTTAGGAATGAGCACCTCAGAGAGGACACGGGGGGGCGGGACCTTGTTAGTTCACTGATTGGCTCACTGGTTGTGGACACGGGGGGCGGGACCTTGTTAGTTCACTGATTGGCTCACTGGTTGTGGACACGGGGGGCGGGACCTTGTTAGTTCACTGATTGGCTCACTGGTTGTGGCCACGCTGATCTTCTGCAAAGCTCTCTGAGAGCAGTGCTGAGCTCTTCTCTTAAATGGCGGTTGTTTACCGCGTAGCGTAAGCCCTGCTTAGCCCTTCCAGAGTGCCAGTGACTCACTGCTGAGCCGCTAAACAGTACTTACTGTGTGTGTGTGCGTGTGTGCGTGTTTTGTGTGTGTGTGTTTGTGTGATTGTGTCTCCAGCAAGTCAGAACAGACCCCGGTCCAGTAGCCTACCCACCAGGGTGACTCAGGTGATGTCCGGACCTCCAGCCAAACAGGCCAAGACCCCCCAGTCGACACCGAGGACCAGGACCGCCGCCCTGCCCCGGATCTCCACCCCCGGCACCAAGACCTCCTCCAAGGCTTCCGTTCCCAAGTATGGAGAAAGAATAGTGGTCCCACTGTCCTTACTCTTAAAGCACACGTTTCACCGGGACACGGTGCTCATGATAAGCAAACGG
>JANIIK010000180.1:17500-37500 GCA_027704905.1 Muraenolepis orangiensis
TATTGACCCGAATATAAGACGACCCCGATTATAAGACGACCCCTCTTTTTCAAGACTCATTTTTGTAAAAAAAAAATTACATTTTTTTGAAGACCAAATCTTTTTTTTTTGGAAAATAATGATAACACACATTGTGTTCAAATGTGCCTAACTTGGCAAACAAAAACAAAACAGGCTAGATAGATTGCAATGAAACAGTAGTGCAATAAAACAGTAGAGCAATAAAACAGAACATCAGTCTATTGGTCACGTCACGTCTTCTCATTCAGCTCGTCTTCTACATCGCTGGTTGTTCCTCTCACTCCCGCTATCGTCACTCACGTTGTCTGCTCCCCGTCTCCTCCCACATCACGTCATCCTCGCTGTCTCCTCCCACATCACGTCATCCTCGCTGCCATCCATGGCATACGCAGCATTTCTTAAACCCATTAATGCTTTCTGGGGAAACGTCAGCCCATGCTTGCAAGATCCATTCACAGAGCAAACGTACTGCAGGCTTTTGGATTTTTCCAGACGGTGTCAGTGCGTGATTAGCAGCCAGGAGCCACTCTGTGGATCTCTTGTGCAGATGAACCTTGAATGGTTTGTTAACGACCACATCCAACACCTGCAGCTGGCTTGTCATTCCGCCCGGTATGATCACTAGGTCACCATTCAACTCTTTCACTTGCTTTTTGACTGGCGTTTTGAAGTGTCCACGGAAAGCATCCAGAATCAACATGTTCCTCTTCTTTCTGAGTCCCCCACGCCGTCTGCCCCACACCACCTTGAGCCAGTCCACCACAAGCTCCGTCTCCATCCAGCCCTTTGCCTGGGCACCTACCATAATCCCCCACGTACGGGGCGCGTTAACATGACCGTTACTCGGCTCTTCTCGTTTCCAGTAGATCAGTAGATCACTGATTTGTCGCCTTTCTTATGCACAGTGACAGATGTTGGCATGTCAAAATACACAGGCGTTTGATCAACATTGCCCATCTGATCAAGGGGGTATGAGTGCTTCTTCCTTAACTTGATCACATATCGCTGATAAGACAGTAGCTTCTCTCTGGAGTCTGAGGGCAGGCGCTGGGCTTGTCCTGCGTCGCAATGACAGGTGTTTGATGTCTGCTTCGTTTATCACCATTATCTTAAAATTGGCATCGTAACTTCGTCTCTCCTGTTTATTAACTTGCCCTACTTTTGAGCCACTTTTTTCAAGTTGGTCGCTGTGTCTCTCCATTTCTATCTCTCCAGGTAACTGTTTTTATGTACTGTTACTTTAAGACTTTGAGTTACTTTAAGTGTCGCGCGGTGTCTCGGAACACTCGTTTGGCGCGATCTGTTGTTGCGCAATTACATGTGCAATTACGGTACATCGAAAAGTGTAAACCCCGATTATAAGACGACCCCTCTTTTTCAGATTTTTTTCTAGGAAAAAAAACTCGTCTTATATTCGGGTCAATACGGTATATATATAATATTCGATTTAACATTTAATTCCATATTCCGCACCTTCTTGCCATTCCAAAAACTCCTAAGTTGAGCCAACACTCTGTTGTTGTTGTTTATGTGTGTATCAGTCCACGGATCTAGAGGAGAGCAGCGATTGGGCGGTGTCGTCCCTGGAGGAGCCAGGTAAAAATGTCGTGGCTCCGCCCAAGTCCGGCCCCCGGGGGCCCGTCCTGACCAGGAAGAGCCTGGACTCGTCACTCAGCACCAGCGTCTGGGAAACCTCCACAGGCAGGGGCCAAAAATCAGGTGAGGGGGGGGGGGGGCACGGCAGAAGGACTAAATTCACTGTACGTTAGCGGCCTCTAGTGGCTGGAGTTGTAGCTGCGGTTATTACAATGTAATTTGGCTATATAACGATTTTCCCACAGTACAGTGGACCAGAATAAAAAAAAAGATGTATACAAGTAAACAAAAATTATCCATGGATACATCGCATTTTATTCTTGAACAGCGTTCTTACGATAGGTTTTAACAGAGTAAATAGCCCTGTAAATAGCACTGTATTCATGATGCTGCTGCACTACTGGCACTTTAAAAAGCTTTTAAATGCTTTTTGCACAATATAACACGTACAAATCGTACATTGTGTTCTAGAATGCCATACTGCAGGAGGGAATGGGGAGTTAGCATTCCATTGCACTTGTTGCAAATGGCGAATACAATTCTTGAATCTTGAATCTTGAATCAGTAAAGTCACATAAGTCACATAGTGCAGCTTTAAAACCTTGTGTGTTCCTCAGGAGGAGTGACTGACAACAAGGCAGGGACCGGCGGCACTTTGAAGAGCAGCCTGATGTCCCTCAGCGACTTCAGCGACTCGGAAGAGATTTAGCGATACGAGGCGACCTGCCGTTTCCCACACGAGACACACGCACCCTGAAATGTCTCCAGTGCACCCTTTAAATATGGTTCATGAGATTGTTTTTTTGCACTCTAGGTACCGTCTTATAGGTAGTGTCCGATTTTTCGTACACATTTTGCAGAGTTTTTAATATTTTTTCGGAATGATTTTTTTACAGGCAATTACATACAGGCAATAAATTGCGTCGTTTGTGTGCCACAAAATATTCACATTTTCTAAACATTGAATGTTGGAGAATACAAAGAACATTAAAAATGTTTTGGCGCCACGTTCCCATATTGCATATATTTGTCTCAATGCTTTATTTACATAAACAACAATATCAACACAAAGAACGCCCGTTCTACCTTCGGTCATCCGATTGGCTCTCGTTGTGCACCAATCAGGGACCTGCTCCCGGGTCACTGATCAATCACGGTGGCAGAGAGAAAGGAGACTAGTTCATCGAAAAACATTTTGAATTACAAGGGTTTAAAAAGTATAGGTATAAACAAAAAAAAACATCCCAAACTCTCGAGTCTTTATACCGATCGCCATGCAATCTTCATACGAACTCCTCGATCCCGGGGTATGGGCTTGTCCCGGGGTAGGTGGTGGTCCCGGGGTAGCTAGGGGTCCTGGTTGTCCTGGTGGTTGTGGTGGGCCGGGCCCCCCTGCTGACCCGGCCCTGGTAGAACAGAGGGGGTCCGTAGGTCTGTCTGGTCCGAGCCGTGGCGTACGTGCGTCTGGAGCGTGGCGTAGCATACGTGGCCGGCCTGCGCGGACCCTTCTGACTACTGGAGGGGGAGGACAAGTTTTTGTGCTGTTCCGACTCCCAGCCAAAAAGGTACTGGGTTCGATCCCCGATGCCCCAACACTCTAACCTTTAGAGCCCAACCCCCCCCCCTCTACCTACATGAAGACACTCTCAAGACAGATCATGTGCTTGCACACTCCTGTAGAATGTATTTAAAACATTGTCTGTAATTAATACAGAACTGCAACCGTGCCCCCCCTGGGGGGTGCGCCCCGCAAATTGGGAACCACTGCTTTATGCATTCTCTGAGCAAGACTCACCCTAAAACAGCCGGAGATGGCGGAATAATAACCTATTGATATTTGATGAATTTCGAAAAAAAGAACAATTTTAAAAGATTGATTGGGGTGAATACGATGACGTTCTTTAGACGCAAATCCACAAAATGGTGACAACCAAAAAAAAACAACACGTTTCTGAATTCACTGTCATTGGCTTGGGTTCAAAGCACCTGCTTTAATGACTGAATGATGCAGGGATACAGAGTAAACAGTGTCGGCTGCTGTTTAGTAGTGTGTGTTTAGCCGGCCTCCTCTTACCTGAACTTTAGGCCCTCTCTGCCGGACAGGTAGCTCATGATGGCCCCTCCCACAACCAGGAGGGAAGACCCCCCCCAGCCCACGAAGACCGCCGCCCCCAATTCAAACCTGACCCCCGGAGACAGCAGCATTATATAATGTTGTATTATATAGTTAATAATTATTATTAATAATTATATAGTTGTATAATACACCATTATATTTGACTCTATTGAGGCGATTTTTTTTTTCTTCAGTGTAATGTCTTTGAGCTTCTGGAAATGTGCTTTCGGCAACAAAGATATACTGTATGTTATTTGACTTTTTATTATTATTAATTATTATTATTCACTTATTTCTTAAGTTTACAAAAAAAGTACCTTATATATATATATATATATAGTAAGATAGTTATATAGATAGATAGATAGATAGATAGATAGATAGAAGGTACTATATTTGTATACATAAAATATCTATATATATAGTTTGAATGTTATATGTATATTGTTACATTTATACACCCAGAACCGTACTCACTTCTGTGCCACGAAATTTGAATCCATAAATTCGCTTACAATTCTGTTACCCCACAGAGAGTAAGTGACCATTCCACAGAGACCTTGGAGAACATCAAATATAGATAGATCATATTTCAATAGACAGCAGACATTACTTGTAAATTTCACTTTTATATGCATATATATTATTGTATATAGTTAATAGTCAATTCATGGTTGATTAGTGATTATTATGATAGAAGAAGAATGCTGATCATTAATCAGAAAGCTGATCATTAATCAGAACGCTGATCATTACAATTAAAATTGTATTACCTGATACTAAATAGGTGACCGCTCCGGCGAAGGTGACCCTGGCGTTGGCGAGCTCCGAGCCTCCGATCTTGGTGCACTTCATGCCCACCAGCGTCAGCACGCCGCCGAAGAAGCCCGTCGCCACGGCGCACACGGCGAGCGCCCGGCAGGCGTGAAGGAACGCTGGGAGGGGACGGAGAGCGGGGTGGTTGAAAATTAGATTAGATTAGATTAGATGAGATGAGATGACATTACATTACATTACATTGGATTGGATTACATTACATTACATTACATTGGATTTGATTACATTACATTACATTGGATTGGATTTGATTACATTACATTACATTGGATTGGATTGGACTGGATTGGCTTGGATTAGATTCAAATGTATTGTCATTGCACAGCACAAGAACTCGTCAAATAAATCATTTGGCATCTAACCAGAGTGCACAAGAGCATAAGTGTTTTATATAAATGCATATAAGGGCATAACTGTTGTTAAGACGCATGTTAGGAAGGTTTACTCAAGAACCAAAAACATTATACAACATTCGATATATCATGTATTTATTAAATGCCGACATCATTTAATGAATGGCGTCTATTATACTGATATACCCTTGTGGTTATAGGGACCCTAAACCCAAAAGGTCAAAGGTCAATATGTGTAATGATAATTAACTTTCATCAACAAAGTTACTTATAACAGGACGTTACTCTGCAAAGGCCTGGAATAGATAGTTCCTTCAAATGTAGCCTAAAGGCTTTCAACGAGGGGCCAGTTAAGCAAATGAATGGCAGCACAATGTGCTGTGTGTGCGTGTGTTTGTGTGTGTGTGTTTGTGTGATTGTGTCTCCAGCAAGTCAGAACAGACCCCGGTCCAGTAGCCTACCCACCAGGGTGACTCAGGTGATGTCCGGACCTCCAGCCAAACAGGCCAAGACCCCCCAGCCGACACCGAGGACCAGGACCGCCGCCCTGCCCCGGATCTCCACCCCCGGCACCAAGACCTCCTCCAAGGCTTCCGTTCCCAAGTATGGAGAAAGAGTAGTGGTCCCACTGTCCTTACTCTTAAAGCACACGTTTCACCGGGACACGGTGCTCATGATAAGCAAACGGAAATAACGTTCCGAACCTAGCTAACAGTGCCACGCGAAATGCTAGCGGCGCAAATCGCACTAATGCTAACCATGCAGTCTCGACTCCTTTCAGCTCAGACGAAGACTCCGAGGAGGAGGAGGAGGAGGAAGATGAAGGGGATCTTCCAAGCCGGCGCAGGCCCTCTCAGGACCCCCGGGGCCGCTCTCCACACGTTTTCGGACCCCAGCGGGTGCTCCTCCAGAGCCCAGCCGCTAGACCCAGCCCCGCCGCACGGCAGCAGACCCCGGCGAGGGGTCCCGCCCTCGTCTCCGCGGCCAATCGGAAATCAGCGCCGGCCGCGGTTACATCCGTTGTTACGGCGGCGGACAGCGAGGACGACGACTGGTCGTCGGATATAAGCGAGCTGCAGGAGATGGACCCCAAGCGGCTGCAGGCTTACCAGCAGCCGAACGCCATCGCCGCGGACAAGAGACTCCCGGCTAAACGTAAGTGTTGAGAAAAGTGTTGATGTGAACCGTGGTGCTGATGGAAATGGGTCCATCGGGTCGTGTTTGTGTTCTGGGCTCAAATTCAGTTGTTGATATGCACACATACGTGATTCATTCAAAAAGGTTTGTGTGTAAAGTGTACATTAAATGACATTAAATTACATTATAGTCCTTTAGCAGACACTTTTATCCAAAGCAACTTACAATAGTGTGTTCAACAAAGGTAGGTGAGAGAACAACTAATCGGTGGAAGGGAAGAGCAGGTTAATGATTGAACCAATTCAAAGCCAGCCGTTGAATTAACATTAAACGGAAGGGGATTGGCTGGAGCTAAAAGGAGGGCGAGGCCGACCTAACAGGCGGGAAGGCCCTAGTGGGTGTTGCACCGTGAACACTTGAATAATTATGAATTCATAATAATAGCTTTATTTTATTCTTGTTTAAAAAAAGAAAGAAGACAATAACGTACTGAATGACTAATGAACTAATGGTGCTAATCAATATCCTCATGATCGAAACCAGCTAACTTATTTTTTTAATTGATATATATATATATATATATATAAATATATAAATATATATATGTACTTTGGTGTGTTTAAAGCTTATTGAGGGGAAAAACGTTAACCATCGAAAAAACAACAACAAAAGTAACGTGCGTCCCTCTGTTCTCTCTCTCTCTCTCTCTCTCTCTCTCTCTCTCTCTCTCTCTCTCTCTCTCTCTCTCTCTCTCTCTCTCTCTCTCTCTCTCTCTCTGAGGTTCTTATTATTTTCCCTCCAATATGTAATGGGTGCATTTACATAGCGCTTTAATCCAAAGCGCTTTACAAGTCATGGCCTCATGTGTAGAGACACCTGAGACACACACCTGCACGTCACTCACTGGGGATGGAAGCATCTGGTGAATGATTAGCATTGAATAGTTCTGTACGTATAGATACCTCGATTTAGACATCTGGACTCTGGGCTAACAATAGCGGTAGTAGTCACCATTTAAAATAGTGTGTGAGCGTCATGCACGCATGACGCTCACACACTATTTGCATGCATGCTCAGACATGCACGCACTCTCGGTAAGACGGTTTGGTTATAAACCGTGCACAAAACGCTATGGATGTATTTATTTGATCTTATCTTTTGGTGCTTTTAGCAGATTGAGCTGTTGTTCTTCTTTGTCATTGGGGAATCCACAGCTGTGGAATATGGATAAATAAAGACGGGTTTTGAGACGCTAAACTTCAGCGCCAGAGGCAGCCTATAAGCGTCTTCTTAGCCGTGCGCCACGCACGCGATTTCCATTAGCAACCCCATCTGAAATGGCTTTAGCATTTAGCTAAAGATCCCTGTAGCTTAGCCGTGGCCTCGTTGCACCTATGTCAAGTATTCACGGGACAGTGGTGGTGTATATTTATGTGTGCGTGTGTGTGTGTGTGTGTGTGTGTGTGTGTGTGTGTGTGTGTGTGTGTGTGTGTGTGTGTGTGTGTGTGTGTGTGTGTGTGTGTGTGTGTGTGTGTGTGTGTGTGTAAATGTGCGTGTGTGTGTGTGTGTAAATGTGCATTCAGATTCAGATTCAGAAAACTTTATTAATCCCGAGGGAAATTAAGGTGCAACAGTTGACACAGGGGGAATAAATGCACACACAAAAATACTAATACCTAAGCTAAAAAACAAAAAAAACAACTAACTAAAATAAAACTATTATAAACAAAAATAGTTAAAATAATTCTAAATGAAGTCTAAATGTATTGATAAATGAAGATAATTTACAGTATTATAACAGTAATACGTAGGTATATACAATACACAACAATACGTATAGTGCAAATTGGCAGTAATAATATATTAATAAATAACAACTGAAAAGTGACGTGTGAAAAGTGAAAAGTGAAAAGTGAATTCGGATTTGAAATAGAATTTACAGTGCAAAGTACAATGAGATGATTACAGTGCGTTGACCAAAAATAAAAAATAAAAATAAGTACGTTGGCCTCAGGTCACTGAGTCTCCACTGTCCTTCTCACGACCCGAGGTAGAGGAATTAAAGAGTCTAATGGCCACAGGAAGAAAGGACTTCCTATGGCGTTCTGTGGTGCACCTGGGTGGAATGAGTCTGTTACTAAAGGTGCTTCTATATGAGGTCAGCACCTGATGGAGAGGGTGAGAGTTGTTGTCAAGGATACTACGCAGCTTGCGCAGCATCCTTCTCTCAGACACCACCAACAAGGAGTCCAGCTGGACCCCCAGGACAGCGCCAGCCTTCCTGACAATCCTGCTGATCTTGTTGGCGTCTGCTGATCTCAACCTGCTTCCCCAGCACAGGACTCCGGAGAAGATGGCACTGGCTACCACCGACTGGTAGAACACATTCAGCATCTTGTTGCAAACGTTGAAGGACCGGAGCCTCCGCAGGAAGTAAAGACGGCTCTGGCCCTTCTTGTAAACCGCCTCAGAGTTCTTGGCCCAGACCAGTTTGTTGTCCAGATGAACTCCCAGGTATTTATATTCCTGGACAGCTTCAGCGGACACACCCTTGATGGAAATGGGTGTGGGTGTGGATTTCCTCCTGCGGAAGTCCACCACCATCTCCTTCGTCTTGTCAGTGTTGAGCTGCATATGGTTCAGCTCACACCACTCAACGAAGGAGTCCACGACGCCCCTGTACTCCTCATCGTTTCCCTCGCTGACACAACCAACAACTGCAGAGTCGTCCGAGAACTTCTGCAGATGGCAGGACACAGAGTTGTACTGGAAGTCTGAGGTGTACAGGGTGAACAGGAATGGGGAAAGAACAGTTCCCTGTGGAGCACCAGTGCTGCTGACCACAGTGTCAGACACACAGTCCTGCAGTCTGACAAACTGTGGACGACCCGTCAAATAGTCAGTAATCCAGGACACCAGGGAAGAGTCCACCTTCATCGCCGTCAGCTTACTTCCCAGCAGGGCAGGCCGGATGGTGTTGAACGCACTGGAGAAGTCGAAAAACATGATTCTCACAGTGCTCCCGGGTCTGTCCAAGTGGGCGTAGGCACGATGGAGCAGGAAGATGATGGCGTCCTCCACTCCCAGTTTCGGCTGGTAGGCAAACTGAAGAGGGTCCAGCGATGATCTGACCAGGGGCCGAAGAAGCGTCAGGACCAGCCTCTCAAAGGATTTCGCCACGTGGGACGTCAGCGCCACCGGTCTGTAGTCGTTTGAGGTGCTGGGACGTGCCTTCTTCGGAACCGGCACCAGGCAGGATGTCTTCCACAGCACAGGGACCCTCTCCAGTCTCATGCTCAGGTTGAAGATGTACTGCAGGACTCCACTCAGCTGGGCAGCACATGTTTTGAGGACCCTCTGGCTGACGCCGTCAGGACCTGCAGCCTTGTCTGGATGGAGCCTGCACAGCACTTTCCTCACCTGCTCAGCTGTGAAGGTATGTGTGCCGTGTGTGGGGGCTGGAAGAGTCACTGTTGTGTTGATGGGGGAGGGGTGAGGTAGTGGTGGTGGGGGAGAGAGAACAGGTATGTTGACGCTGGAGAGGGACGGTGGGGGAGGGGGGACAGCAGGGCTGGGGGGCTGGAGGGGAATGGTTGTAGAGGGGCTGGGGGAGGGTGGGTAGTCCGGAGCCCACTCATTGAATCTATTGAAAAACAAATTCAACTCGTTGGCCCGATCAGGACCCCCCCCTATTGTCTGGCTACCAGGTTGTTTGTAGCCAGTGATGCTCCTCATGCCACTCCACACATCCTTCAGGTTGTTCTGCTGAAGTTTGTGCTCCAGTTTCCTCCTGTAGTTGTCTTTGCCCTGCTGGATCCTCTCCTTCAGCTCCCTCTGAACCCGCCTCATCTGCTCCCTATCCCCATCTCTGAAGGCCCTCTTCTTCTCATTGAGCAGGACCTTGATGTCTCGGGTGACCCATGGCTTGTTGTTGGGGAAACAGCGTACAGTCTCTGTGGGAACAACACTGTCCACACAGAAGTTGATGTACCCTGTTATACATTCCGTGAGATCATCAAGGTCCTCTCCATGCAAATCACAGAGGAAATCCCAGTCTGTTGACTCAAAGCAGCCCCGCAAGTCCTCATCGGCCTCCTGTGACCATCTCCTCACAGTCCTTGTGGTCACAGGCAGCCGCTGTACTAGAGGCCTATACAGGGGCTGCAGGTGGATGAGGTTGTGGTCTGACCTTCCAAGAGGAGGAAGGGCAGTGGCGCTGTATGCCTCCTTAACATTGGCATACAGCAGGTCCAGTGTCTTATTTTCCCTGGTGGGACAGTCCACAAACTGCTTGAAGGTGGGCAGTGTTGCAGCCAGAGTCACGTGGTTAAAGTCCCCAGATATCGCGATGAATGCTTCAGGGTGCTGTGTCTGAAGTCTCGCGACGGCGGAATGGGTGACGTCACACGCGAGCGCCGCGTTTGCCGACGGTGGAATGTAAACAATAACAAGAAGCACATGGGAGAACTCACGCGGCAGATAGTATGGCCGCAGACTCACGGCCAGCAGTTCAATGTCCGGGCTACACACACGTTCCTTCACAGTAACATGTCCAGGGTTACACCACTTGTTGTTAACGAGAATAGCAAGTCCCCCACCTTTCCTCTTGCCACTCTCACGGTGCGTCCTGTCCGCCCGGACGGTTAGAAAGCCGTCCACGGTAACATTAGAGTCCGGGGTGTCCTCGTTGAGCCACGTCTCCGTGAAACAAAGCACGCTGCTCTCCCGGTACACCCGCTGGGTCATCACCAGGCCCGCTAGCTCGTCCATCTTATTCGCTAGCGACCTCACGTTCCCCATGGTGATGGAAGGGAGATATGGTTTATATCTCCGCTTCCTCTCCCGCTGTCTCTCCTGCTGTTTACGTCCAGCCTTGCATCCCCTGTACGTCCTCAGCTCCCTGGGGAGGTCGGGGCCTCTCCCGTAGCAGCGAGGTGTGTGTGTGTGTGTGTGTGTGTGTGTGTGTGTGTGTGTGTGTGTGTGTGTGTGTGTGTGACATTATAAACATTATACATTATACAACATTATAAAGCAAAAGAATAATGGGTGTAATTCCAGGCCCATGTTTGGAACAGGGCGGGTGGGGTGGGGTGGTGGTGGTGGGGGGTGGTGGTGTGTGATCACGTTATGTAAGCCGTGTTTAGGTTAAGATGCTCTTTTCGCCCCATGGATTTTCTCACCATGCATGTCCGTCCCTAAAAGCCGCAGCCATCGGCGCTATTGTCCGAGCGGAGGGGGTGCCTCCATTGTGCCCTCTATTAGGATCATCAGCTCCATGGCGTGTGTGTGGTGTGATGATGATGGGAAAGAGATTGAAAGAGAAAGTGTATTTGTTTTTAAAAGAACCCCCATGATGCCGTATCGATTTTCTTTTTTATAATGCCCCTTGGCATTTAAAACCCACGTTGCGTGATGAAGGGGTAGAGGGGTAGAGCACGCCTCTTAAATGTCACCGTATAGTGCGCATGTTACGCAAGAAAGATATGAGTACATAGCCTGATCGTCGTCTGACTAAATAGAGTGAGGCGTGTGAATGAGGAGGCTTCCTCCTTGGCGTTTTTTAAAAGTCTATTTTTCTCGTGTAGTGATTGGTTTACGAGCAGGCTGGGTGACGACAATGGTTACTGGATATTGGCCTTGGACTGGTGTATAGCGCCATTTGGCCATTTGGTGCGAATCAGCTCCGCTGTCACGTCTTATGTCTGTCTGTCTGTCTGTCGGTCTGTCGGTCTGTCTCTGGGGTCATGCATTCACTGATAAACAAAAAACTTCCCACACGAATATACCGGGGAAAGGCCATATTCAGCTGGTTGGGAATAACTACACACACATACAAACAGTATATTTACTATGATTTATACAGTGTGTATATTAATACCTATACACGCTGTATTTATACAGTGTGTATATTAATACCTATACACGCTGTATTTATATATATATATATATAACTGAGTTATTTTCATCGCGGTGTGTTTAAGATGATGATGATGATGATGAAGAGGATGATGATGATGATGATGATGATGATGATGATGATGATGTCAATGCGGCATTGTCAAATGCATGTCAAACGGAGAAAAACATTATTAAAGTTGAATATATACTGTTTTAAAATGTGCCATAGTGGTATGTATGTGTGTGTGTGTGTGTGTGTGTGTGTGTGTGTGTGTGTGTGTGTGTGTTGACGCCGGCCATTAGGCCTATTTATAGCGGCTATGCAGCGCCGAGTGGTGTGAGGGGGGGGGTGAGGAGGGGTGTGGTGGGGGGGGGGGTGAGGAGTGTGTGTGTGTGTGTGTGGGGGGGCGGGGGTCTCGCGGGTGCTAGCTGGAGTGCAGATGCTAGGATCTATACAGCATGCAAGATTTACCTCCTGGCGCCTCCAAACGGCCAACCAGCGAGCTGCCCATAAATCAAGGGAGCATATGCCCGCGGAGACACGTTATATCTCCACATCCTACATGCATTTACTGTATGGCGCTCAACAAATGATATACAGATACAGAGATCTATAGAAGGCCTCGGCTTTTCTCAGTAGGCTATGGTATCTGTCGCGGTATGGGTTGTGTGTGTGTGTGTGTGTGTGTGTGTGTGTGTGTGTGTGTGTGTCTGAGTGTCGCAGCTGTGCCCTCCACTACAACCGCAGATGGCAGGGTGTCAGGCTACACATGTTTCCTCTAGGTAATCTGCTGCTCTCTACTGGTATAATGGTGGATTCACACTTTTTTTGCCAGATCTTTCTTTCTTTTGTTCTCTCTTCTCGAGGCAGATCGACCGCATTTCATATATATGTTATATGAATGCATTAATCTGTAACATTACATGGGCTTTAAAGTCACGGTGGCGTGTATTCTTCTTTCTATTGCAACTGCATTACAACACTAAATCAAATGTAAAATGAAAATCTAATGTTTCATCTTCGAGCCACCAGAGGGCGCCACCACTCTTCCAACGCATAGACACACCGACGGTGAGTCTCTAAATGTAAAAACTAAAAAAAAGTGTGTGTGCCAGTGTGTGTGCCATCTCGTGGCGTAATCTGCACCCTACCATCGCCCTAATCTATATGCATATTCATCGTCTCGTTATAGAAACGATCGTTGAAGCCCACTTGGCGTTTCTTCCCTGAACAAGTTTGGGTCAAGAAAGAAACGAAGAACGAACCACAGCAGCTTGTCTCAACTTGACTTTGTTTGGGGAGAAGAAACGCGTCACTCTTGTGGGGGGGGGGGGGGGGTTAATATCTTAACCTAGAGGTAATGATATCCCCATTGTATGTTCAAAGTGTGTCGCTTATAGGAACCATAACTGCAATAGGAACCATAACCTTAACTGCAACCATAGCAACATAAGTGCATGTAAACGTGTTTCTTTGTTTAACATGATGCACTTACAGTCGTTGTTAGTGTGTACTTGTAGTCGTTTCGCTTTACGGTGTTGTCGTCGTGGTTTATGTTCAAACGACCATATGGTCTCCTATCTACGAGTTGATTGGAGCTCCTTAATCACAGCTGTACAGTCTGAAATGGCTCGTATGTATAAGGTACAGGGTACAATGTACAGTGAAATGTTTTGTTTTTTTATGTGCTCAAAATGACAAGAATTTCAAAATAACGAGGATTTTATCAAAATAACAAGGATTTTTTTTTTAAAGATATTTAAGATATTTTTTTAAATAACAATGTCGTATAATGGACATTATAAATTAATGCCATTGCATTTCAAAATGGCAAGGATATCAAAATTACAACATTTTTATATCAAAATAATTACAAAAAACAGTCCCACGTACGTAACACGATCCTATAGTCGTAAAAAACAAGAGTTAAAAGTCAAAGGGATGGAAACCCCGAGAAGGAACACAGAACAGAAAATGGGGACCCCCCCCCACACCTCCTCCTCCTTCCAGGGGTGTAACGGTGGACCCGATGTACGGGTACAACACGCCGCTCGTAGACGACCTGTCGTCCGTCGGGGACGTGCGATTTGCGCGCTGATTGCTTGCGGTGTTTTGACAACATCTCTGCCCCCCCGGAACAACGGAACAACCAGCTACACACAGGCACACAGACTGCTTGCTGTGTGCGTCTGTGTCTGTGTGTGTGTGTCGCTCGATCGTCAACGTTTAGTCCTTAACGGCGGTTCACCCACCAGAAGATGGTAAGACGAATGCTGCGCCACCGGGAGCCCCGACAGATTTAGGTAGATGATGGTGGAATCGGTGTGGTGTGTGTGTGTGTGTGTGTGTGTGTGTGTGTGTGTGTGTGTGTGTGTGTGGTGTGTGTGTGTGGTGTGTGTGTGTGTGCATGCAATGCAATGCGGTAATGTGGACCGGGGTGTTCTACGGTATCCGCCGAGGGGACAGTGGTGGAATCTGGTTGCTGTGGTGGATCTATTGTTGGATCTCTCTCTCTCTCTCTCTCTCTCTCTCTCTCTCTCTCTCTCTCTCTCTCATCTCTCTCTCTCTCCTCTCTCTCTCTCTCTCTCTCTCTCTCTCTCTCTCTCTCTCCCCTCCCCTCCCTCATTGTGTGCTATTGCTACTATATCTTTCTGTCCCTGTGTTGTTGGATACCAAGGATGGATGACAACACCTAACATCAGCTTGTCTATGTGGCGCGCTGTTAATTGTGAACCAGTCACACATGCAAAAGACACACCTGGATTAGGTTTTAAAAAGTGTGCCTATAACGCATGGTGCTATAAGCGTTTACAATCTATTTATTCATAGAGCGGAGGCTGGCGGCGGCGGGCGGGGAGCACGAGCGCCTGGAGGAGAAGGTGCGGGTGCTCACCAAGGAACTGAAGCACCGGAAGAAGCTGATCCGCATGCAGCAGAGAATGCTGGGGCCCCTTGTGGGCAACCACAAGGTATGGAGGGACGACCTCCCCACCCCCCCCACCCTACTGACAGGTTGTGTGCTCTGGTGATGTTTTCCTCTCTCTCTCTCTCTCTCTCTCTCTCTCTCTCTCTCTCTCTCTCTCTCTCTCTCTCTCTCTCTCTCTCTCTCTCTCTCTCTCTCTCTCTCTCTCTCTCTCTCTCTCTCTTCCTTCTGTTGTCTTTCTCACTTGGCTGTATCCCCTCTCCTCTCGCTCCGTCCCCCTTGCCCTCTCTCTCTCTCTCCTCTCTCTGTCTCTCTTTCTCCCTCTTTCTCTCTCTATCTCCTTCACCCTCTCTCTCTGGTACTCCCCCCCCCTCTCCATCGGTCTCCTCTCTCTCTCTATCTCTCGTCTTTCTCACTTGTCTCCTCCTTTCTCTTCGTCCCCCTCTACCCTCTCTCCCCCCTCTCTCTCTCTGTCTGTCTTTCTCCCTCTTTCTCTCTTTTTCTCCCTCACCCTCGATCACTCTGTTTATCCCCCTCTCCCCCCCTCTCCATCAGTCTCCTCTCTATCTCTCTCTCTGTTTCTTTCTCTCTGTCTCTCTCTCTCTGACTCTTGCACTCTCTGTTTCCCCTCTATCTCTCTCTCTCTCTGACTCTCTCTCTCTCTCTCTCTCTCTCTCTCTCTCTCTCTCTCTCTCTCTCTCTCTCTCTCTCTCTCTCTCTCTCTCTCTCTCTCTCTCTGTCTCTCTCTCTGTCTCTGTCTCTGTCTCTCTCTCCCCTCTCTCCCCCTCTCTCTCCCACCCTCTCTCTCACTCTGACACTCACTCTCTCTCTCTCTCTATCTGAGGTGTTATCAATACATTGTACATATGGAGAGCAGGCAGACACCTCCCCCTTCTCCACCTCCCCCCCCCCTTCTGTGCTGTCATTGTTCTGTAGCCTCTCTCTCTCAGGTCTCCCTTTGTTCAACTGTCATCTGGTTTTGCAGTTGCTGTAAACCCCCCCCCCCCCACCAAAACACAAGCTAAATGTGTGAGACTCAACCCCGATAAAATGGCTTTAAATGAATTAAATTAATACATCAGTTTATAATATTTTAGGGGCCTTTATGTTTTGGGGGTCTGATAATGAAATAGGGTTTGTGGAGCAGATGGCGCGATCGGCTGACAATACGTTTTTTTTGACGGTTCTTTTAATCCACTTAAATAAAAGGAGGCAACGCAGCGCCTCAAGTGGCCTAGCACCTCCCCCTCCCCCTGCCTCCTCCCGGGAGGGGGTTGTCAAACATCTATAATCTGAACCAGAATCAGAATCTGAACCAGAATGCCCTAAGTACAACCAAAATTGGGTAGCAATCCCTCACGGCCCCTCTTACAAACAGCAATTGAAACATTATATATTATATTGAAACATTATTATATTATATACATATTGTATATGCTAAAATCTATATATTAGGGTTGGAATTGTAAAATTTGAGATAGCCAGAGAGGTTTGAGATAGCCAGATGGAGCCACAGGATGTCGCTACAGGATATCGCTAGCAGCGGCTTTAAAATTGAATGAAGTCACCGTCGAAAGCCAGCGGCGATGTTAAATGTAGTGTGTGATCTTCCTTGAGTGTGTGTGTTCATGCGTGAGTGTGTGTGTGTGTGTGTGGCCGTGTGTTCATGTGCGTTTGTGTGTGTGGAAACACGCGTCAAATAAGGCTACACTCGTATCATAGCCAAGCCTCTTCTAGCCTCGTTGGAGTGCATTTTGTATAAATGACAGCTGGCTAACTAGCTAGCATTTGCTACTCCAAGGCCTAACCCCAAAGGGCAATAAACATGTCAGATCCCCCCGTGGGAGGAGGAGGAGGGAGGAGGAGGAGGGATGTTTTCCCTTTCTCGAGGTTTCCTGTTTGGGGCCCGTCCTCAAATGTGGGCCTGTGAAACGCTTTGTCCCCCCGTAAACATACAAAATCCACATTTCCTCGCCAATATGTCAGTTTACTAATACTACCATCAATCTCCCATCGCAGTGTCTTCCTCCCTCAGTGTCCACACTGTTGTCTCACTCTGACACAGCAATCTGCGTCCCCATGAACATGTTAAATCAACAATGTGTTTGTGTGCGTGTGTGTGTGTGCGTGTGTGTAACGGTAATGGATGGTAATGGATGCTTTTATGTAGCGCTTTTATCCAAAGTGCTTCACAAGTCATGCCTCACATTCACCCATTCATACACACATTCATTCAACCACCGACGGCGGAGTCAGCCATGTAAGGAGACAGCCAGCAGTGTGTGTGTGTGTGTGTGTGTGTGTGTGTGTGTGTGTGTGTGTGTGTGTGTGTGTGTGTGTGTGTGTGTGTGTGTGTGTGTGTGTGTGTGTGTGTGTGTGTGTGTGTGTGTGTGTGTGTGTGTGTGCGTGCGTGTGTGTATCACATGTTGTTGCCGATATGTCAGTCTGCTGTTACTAACACCGATGTCCTCTGCTGTCGTCCTCCGTCAGTGTCCCCATTGTGACAAGTCCTTCATCAACTCCTCCTTCCTCCAGAACCACCTGCAGCGCCGTCACCCAGACGAGTTTGAGATGCAGCGTGAGTGGAAACCCCCCCCCCCCCCCACCCCTGCCCCCCCTCTCTCTTAAACTTAAACATTGTCCTCGTACAGCAAAAAGTGGCGTTGGCGTTACCTACCTTTGAGTCTGTTCTGGCTATGTTTTGGTCACTCTCACCAACTATATTCCATTTGAATGTGGATTATTGTAAAGCGTTGTCTTTGATCACCTGGGTTATACATAACTACTTTTTTTATCCTGCGTTTGCCACCGTTAACTATTTTCTTTTTTCTAGTGTTTTATAATTACGGCTTTAAGCAAAAGGTTTGCTTTTGGCTTCCTCTGGTGGTTCGAGAAGAAAATAACAACATAAAAGAATACCAAACGTCAACACAAAATATATATATAAAAAAAATATATATATTTGTTTGTCCCGTGGCTGTGCTAACAGAGTCCCGGTCGGACAGCGAGAAGAAGTCTCAGCTGGACGTCCTGAAGGCGGAGATCAGCAGCCTGAAGGAGGAGCTGGGGCAGCAGACCCTGCTGGCCAAGGAGGCTCAGGTAGCCTGTCTGTCTGCCTGTCTGTCTGCCTGTCTGTCTGCCTGTCTGTCTGCCTGCCTGTCTGTCTGCCTGTCGATCTGCCTGTCTGTCTGCCTGTCATCTGCGTGTCTGTCTGCCTGCCTGCCTGTCTTGTTAGTTCACAAGTGTATCAGTCAGCTGTAGCACTTTGAAAAGTGATTTCGAAATCACAAATTCACAGGGATTTCTCCCCGATGTTGGTCGTTGACGTCATCAGGTGGGAAAATGTCATTGTTTAACAACCGTAGCGGCACACTCCCTTTCAAACTCTATATCTTAAACCCGCGAGTCAACAGTGTTGTGAGTTATTTTGCTGTTTTACAGTTTTGCTTCCATAGACACTGATGGCACTTCTCGTGTGTGTGTGTGTGTGTGTGTGTGTGTGTGTGTGTGTGTGTGTGTGTGTGTGTGTGTGTGTGTGTGTGTGTGTGTGTGTGTGTGTGTGTGTGTGTGTGTGTGTGTGTGTGTGTGTTGTTTGTTTGTTTGTTTCCTCCAGGAGAAGGAGCTGGAGACTCTGCACCGGGAGCTGGATCGCTTCAAGGCGGAGGAGATAGAGCGCACGGACCGCAAGATCGAGGACAGCCGCGGCATCCGCCGGAGATGGAGTTCCTCTACACCAGGAACTTCCAGTCTCGCATCGTAAGCCGTAACGCCCTCTCCCTCCCTCGAGTCGGCCTTATGTTGTGAGGCCCTCGTGTAGCGATCTCAAAGGCTTTTTTTCTTCACTGTGCTCCAATCGCGCCGCAACGATGAGTCATTAAGTCTGTAGACGGAAAAACATTTATCGAATTGAGTTCATCGTTAAGGTTTACTTTTGTCAAGTAACTAAATGCCGAACATTTTCCACTGGATGCCTCAGGAATGCATCAACCAAACATCGCTTCGGGGGATGTTTGGTTCCTGGATCGCTTTCAAAGGAATAGTTTCGTTTTTCTTGGCTCCTTGTCAGAATAAGCAAAGCTATGTTAAGACATCACACATCAACTCAAACTCAAAACTCTGGAAACGTGTCATGGTGTTTGATATTCTTTATAAAAAAATTAATATATATAAAAAAATATATTTTAAATCGGGAAATGATTTTCTATTCTAGTATTTTGCACAATTCCTGTAAAGCACTGCCACTTCCATTTCACTGCTCATACTGCATGTGTTTGGGACAATATATACAAGTCCTCGAATCTTGAATCTTTAATCTAGACAAATTGACTCCTTATAAATAATCGTTAACTTAGGTAAGAAATGTCCCTCAGCATCTGAGCGTCAGCACACAGCACCGGACAAGGCCCTGACATTTAGGAGGATAGGTGTCCAAAAATGTGCCGGAATTATCACAATAGTGTGTGTGTCATCGTCTCTCCCCCCCCCCCCACATCGAAGGAGTCTGAGCACAGCCAGATGTCGCGGCGGGAGACGGCGAGCAGCCCCGTGCAGCAGCAGCAGCAGCGCCACCACGCCGAAAGGGAGCAAGACGCCCACGCCACGCACAGACTCACGCAGCGCACGCACGCAGCAAGCAGCTCAAGAAGCAGGTGGGAGGGGTCCCACTACATTGACCTGACGGTGACCAGGTTCCCCCGCTAAAAAAGTACCAATTATATTGTAGAAGTCTTTTGATTTTTTGACCCCTCACCCCCACCAGCATAAAAAGTGGGAATCCAGAATGCAGGACATCAAGAACCAACACAAGTCAGAGATGAACCAGGTAACCTACGCACACACACACACACACACACACACACACACACACACACACACACACACACACACACACACACACACACACCACACACACACACACACACACACACACACCACACACACACACACACACACACACACACACACACACTTACTGACTCACACACACATTCACTTGCTCACACTTACTCACTCACTCCCCCGCTCATGTGCTCACACACTCCCTTTCTCTCACTCATGGACCGACCGACTGACTGACTGACTGACTCACTCTTTCACTGGTTCCCCCCGGTAGCTGCT
>JANIIK010000180.1:42500-90914 GCA_027704905.1 Muraenolepis orangiensis
ATAGAATTAATTAAAAAGAGTGTCTGTAATAAATACAGAACTGTAATGGCAAATCTAAAAAGGAACAAGCCACCTTTACGATATTGCATCATTTATATTAAGCCCCCCCCCCCTTGTCATAACTCCCACCCCCTCCCCCCTCCCTTTAGGGGGCGCGCCCCACAGTTTGGGAACCACTGGTATAGTCCCTGGTGTTGCTCCCTGCAGACACCGAGCTTCACCACCAGGTGACGACTAACGCCTCATCATCCTTCTTCTTGTTCTTGTTCTTGTTCTTGTTCTTGTTCTTGTTCTTCTTCTTCTTCTTCTTGTTCTTCTGCAGATAAAGAACCTGTCCTCCCACCCTCCGGCCACCAAGATAGTCGAGGTGCCAGGTATGGTATTCTCCATCATTAATTGAATGACTCCATTATGTGTTTTAATGATCTAAACAGCATCTGTTTCCATGTTGACAATGCTCTCGCTCTCGCTCTCGCTCTCTCTCGCTCTCTCTCTCTCTTTAGTGATCTTCTCAGCGCCTGCCCCCGAACCAAAACCCAAGCGGGTTGTGCGTGGTAAGTCCAAAGAACAACGACATGATGTTTGCATTTGCTCTGCATTAACCCCACAGCGACGTCTCTTCACACCCTGTGATTGGTTGAGCATGAGCCTAAATTGAGAGAATTGTAATGGAACAAAACAGGCACACTCAAAAAAAAACAGACACCCAAGTCCAGACAGTAACACTGTAGCCGTCCCACCCCCTCCCCTCCCTTTCTCCTCCCTCGCGACCCCCCCCCCCGATCCTGGGTCGCGCCGTCCAATCAGAGGAGGCCGCTCCCTCGGCTCCTCCCCCCCAGCAGCTGGAACCCATACAGGAGATGTCGGAGGAGGACAGAGGTAAAGCGTGCGCGAGGTAGCTCCTCCTCCTCCTCCTCCATCCATCCACATGCACGTTCTCTTCTGCATGGTCCGACTGCATGGTCCGGTCTCTCATTGGTCAGGTTTATGGTGTCTGCCCCTCTTCCCCCCCCCCCCTCCATCCCCTCCTCCCTTCTTGAGCATCTTCAGACACACACCATCTTCATATCCACCCCCGCCAACCACAGTCTTGTTTGTTTTGGCGAGGACAACTTGTGTGCGGTAGGGGCGCTTGTTGGTGGTGGACCGTCATGTATGGCCATGCTTGTTCCATGTCTGTGGCTGTCACTTCGCCACCCTCGCCTCCACCGGACTCCAACCACCACCACCTGCCCGCCCTCCCTCATCTTGATTGGGCGGATTGCGTGTGCATGTTCTCATCTTGTGTGTGTGCGTTGTTTGTGTGTGTGTGGTGCGTGTGTGTGTGTGTGTGTGTGTGTGTGTGTGTGTGTGCGAGACGTGCCAGCCCCCTGTCGCTACCCGGATGAAGGCATGAATGTGCACATTACGGGTCCCTGTTCCCTGTCCCAGGTGGGAGGGTGACTCACCCTGTCAAAGTGGAATGTGCTACCTGGATCAGCCTACCCAGCCTACCTAGTGGACTGTACCACCTGGTAGGGTAGATAGATCAGCCTACCTAGTGGACTGTACCACCTGGTAGGGTAGATAGATCAGCCTACCCAGCCTACCTAGTGGACTGTACCACCTGGTAGGGTAGATGGATCAGCCTACCAGCCTACCTAGTGGACTGTACCACCTGGTAGGGTAGATAGATCAGCCTACCCAGCCTACCTAGTGGACTGTACCACCTGGTAGGGTAGATAGATCAGCCTACCCAGCCTACCTAGTGGACTGTACCACCTGGTAGGGTAGATAGATCACCTCAGCCTACCTAGTGGACTGTACCACCTGGTAGGGTAGATAGATCAGCCTACCAGCCTACCTAGTGGACTGTACCACCTGGTAGGGTAAATAGATCAGACTACCCAGCCTACCTAGTGGACTGTACCACCTGGTAGGGTAAATAGATCAGCCTACCCAGCCTACCTAGTGGACTGTACCACCTGGTAGGGTAGATAGATCAGCCTACCCAGCCTACCTAGTGGACTGTACCACCTGGTAGGGTAGATAGATCAGTCTACCCAGCCTACCTAGTGGACTGTACCACCTGGTAGGGTAGATAGATCAGCCTACCTAGTGGACTGTACCACCTGGTAGGGTAGATAGATCAGCCTACCTAGTGGACTGTACCACCTGGTAGGGTAGATAGATCAGCCTACCCAGCCTACCTAGTGGACTGTACCACCTGGTAGGGTAGATAGATCAGCCTACCTTGTGGACTTTACCACCTGGTAGGGTAGATAGATCAGCCTACCCAGCCTACCTAGTGGACTGTACCACCTGGTAGGGTAGATAGATCAGCCTACCCAGCCTACCTAGTGGACTGTACCACCTGGTAGGGTAGATAGATCAGCCTACCTTGTGGACTTTACCACCTGGTAGGGTAGATAGATCAGCCTACCCAGCCTACCTAGTGGACTGTACCACCTGGTAGGCTGGTCGGCTGCAATCTATCCCTCATAGATGTTGGTGGAGACTCCCACAAGACAGTGGATGTTTGGTGTGTCAGTTGCTAATCAACATCCCTAACATACCCAGCAGCCTGCCAAGAAGAAGAAGTGAAGAGGAAGAAGAATAATATGTCTTTAATGGGGGATCGAACCTGGTAAAACCAGGGGCCCTTTAATCTACAAATGGGTTCATTGGTTCTTAATTAATTGGTGAATTGGTTTAATGTAGGGGGGCATGGTAGATGGATGTATTGTGTCATCAATGTATTTTTTGGTTCCCCAGACTCCAGCAGCGTCTCCGAGAGGAGGAGGCCGCCGGTGTCGCAACCTGTGGACAGCAGGAGAGCCGAGGCGACGCCCGCGCCGGAGCGACGGGACAGGCCGACCCCGGCCGCCCTGCGCAGGAACCCGGGCCTCAGGAAGGAGCTGAGGCCGGCGCCAAGCTTTAAGTGGATCTGACATATGGCAGACCATATGTCAGACCATTTTGTGTCGAGTTACAGAACATATGCCAGACCTTAATCTGTACAAAGAAGGCCCGCCAATGAACTAATGTTTTAATGTAAATTCATGTTTCAATAACTCACTTTTTGGTTCGCTCCATGTTGTTAACAGTAAATGAAGGATTACTGCACTGTTGGTCAATGCTTCTGTGACTTAATGACTAAAAGACACATGTGGGTCCTAAGGCTAGACTGTTGAGAACCAATGATTTTAGAGGTCCACGGTGATTAAACCAGTGACTTAGAGGACCATACTAGTCCAGAGTGATTGAACCAGTGATTTAAGAGGACCATACCTGTCCAGGGTAATACACAAGTTATTTAGAGGACCATACCCTTCCAGGGTGATTTAAACCAGTGATTTAGAGGACTTAACTGGTCCAGGGTGATTTTATAGGACCAAACCAGTCCAGGGTGATTTAAACCAGTGATTTAGAGGACTATAGAGGTCCATGGTGATTTAAACCAGTGATTTAGAGGACCATACAGGTCTAGGGTGATTTAAACCAGTGAGTTAGAGGACTATAGAGGTCCATGGTGATTTAAACCAGTGAGTTAGAGGACTATACAGGTCCAGGGTGATGGAACCGGTGAGTTAGAGGACCATACCGATCCGCTGGGTGACTTAACCGTCGCCGTGTCTCCCTCACCTGTGTCCCGGGCGTTGGTCCTCCAGGGGCAGAGCGGCCTGAAGAACACGGAGCTGAGCGGCATCCTGCCCCAGGTGACCTCGGCCCGGGAGGGTGTGGCCCGCGAGGTGCCGCAGTACTGGCGCCACCGCGAGGACGTGCTGCGCCACCTGGAGCAGCGGCTGCAGGACCGCCGCCGGGGCAGCGAGCCGGCGTCCGGTGCGTCACGGGACAAAGCCCGGAGCGCTGCCGCCACCGCCACCCGAGGTACCGTGACTGTCCGGGTTGCTGGTTTAAACGCTTCAGGGATCTGTCCCCTTCACAATGTAAATAGGGGTTTAGGTCGTTATGTAAGGCAAGCAATGTATCTCAGTCTGTTGCGACTTGGTTTTGGAACCGGGAAGAAAGTCGCCGGTTCAAGTCCCCGAAACACCTGGGCACTGCCGAGGTGCTCTTGAGCACCAGAGGCACCAGATCCCCTGCACTGCTGCATCTCTCGCTTATAAGACCGTCTGGTCTGACGTCATCCTTTTGAAAAAATTGTTCATTTTTTTCAATTGGATGTCGTCAGACCAGACGGTCTTTTTAGCGAGAGATGCAGCAGTGCAGGGATCTGGTGCCTCTGGTGCTCAAGAGCACCTCGGCAGTGCCCAGGTGTTTCGGGGACTTGAACCGGCGACTTTCTTCCCGGTTCCAAAACCAAGTCGCAACAGACTGAGATACATTGCTTGCCTTACATAACGACCTAAACCCCTATTTACATTGTGAAGGGGACAGATCCCTGAAGCGTTTAAACCAGCAACCCGGACAGTCACGGTACCTCGGGTGGCGGTGGCGGCAGCGCTCCGGGCTTCGTCCCGTGACGCACCGGACGCCGGCTCGCTGCCCCGGCGGCGGTCCTGCAGCCGCTGCTCCAGGTGGCGCAGCACGTCCTCGCGGTGGCGCCAGTACTGCGGCACCTCGCGGGCCACACCCTCCCGGGCCGAGGTCACCTGGGGCAGGATGCCGCTCAGCTCCGTGTTCTTCAGGCCGCTCTGCCCCTGGAGGACCAACGCCCGGGACACAGGTGAGGGAGACACGGCGACGGTTAAGTCACCCAGCGGATCGGTATGGTCCTCTAACTCAGTGGTTCTTAAACTTTTTGTCTGACGACCCCACAAAAAAAACTGGAGAGGTTTGGTGACCCCACTTTCCCAAAAGTGTGTAAGTGTGACGTCACGTTTCCGTAGCAACCGATTTTTTGTTCCAATCCAAACAAATTAACAACGTATGGACGATTATTTTATGGAAAAGGAACGATTTTGTGTGAATTAATTTACGAGTTTGCGTCTCCAATGATTTGAGTGATACAGAAGAGATTATTTTTATATAAACTTTATCTTTCATGCTAGCGCAAACTTTTCCTTTTAATACTCCAGAAGAATACATAAACGCCTCGACATGTTTCGATTGTGTAATGGAAAAATCATATGTTGTCCCTTCTATCACTCTCTGTTTCTTTGACCTTGTGACCCCCCTATGTAATTCTCCCTATCACCCTTTTGTCCTATTGTCCTGAGGGGTTCTTATCCTTATCCTTATCCTCATCCTGCTTGACCAACTGTAATGTTTATCTCACAGCGGGGGACAGTGGCTATTACAGTCTACAGCTGTTGAGGGGGGGTTGGCATACAACTATTGAGCTGGATCAAAGGCTTGGCCGCTCCTGGTTCAACACCTCTGGCTTCCTCTGCCTGCACGAGAGTTCCTCCGTTCCCGTGCTGGGGATGGGGCTGGTGGAGCCAGGTGGTCAAGACTTGCATCATTGGGGTGAAAGACAGTATCTTAGGGGCAGTCCTAAGGAGGGATAAATACTGAGTGTTGCCAGCATTGCGGCGGACTTCCCTATCCTCACCTCATAGGATTCGGGGCTCCCGACAAAGCTTTGTCTGTCTGTTGTCTGTCTGTTGTCTGTCTGTTTGTCTGACTGTCTGTCTATATGTCTGTTTTGCTACTTGACTACTTGACTACTTGACCACTTGACTACTTGTCTACTTGTCTATTTGGATATGTTCATTGTGTTTCTGCTTGCTTGATAAATCTTCAAACTTAATTGAGTTCATGCGTGACAGTTCTTATTGATTGATAATTTGCCTTCTTATTCACGTAAATTTCCACCACAATTTGGTGTCAGAAGTGGGATCGTCACTCTCATCGCGGTAGGATCCCGGACGCAAACCGCGGCTGGCTGATCACCCCTTCGGGCTTCACAAGGAAGGGTTGACTGTTTGGTCCGTGGAGCCGCCGGGTGAGGTCGACGATCTTTTGGTTACGGTAAGAATCTGCGTGAATACTTAATGGCCAGCCGTTAGAGGTGAATTGCATACATCATTTGGAGCTTTTTAACCAAGGTTTTGTAGAAACCTGGATTAGTGCAGACGTGTGTTAATATTTCGTGAGTGCCGGCTGCCCAGGGACAGCCAGGTTGTCCAGGGACAATCGGAGTGTCCAGGGACACTCCATGAATGCGTATGAGTGTTAGAGGTACCTGATGAGTGTGTGAGTGAAAGTCACAGGCCGAGTGTCCAGGGACACTGGATGAATGTATGTCCAGGGACAGACTGAAAGAGGGTACAGACTGAAAGAGAGTGACTGGTGTCCGTATTCCAGGGAGTACGTTGACATTTAAAGGGCACTACACATCCGTATTCCAGGGAGTACGTTTATGGAAGTCGTATATACGCCGTATAAGCCTTTAATGTGTGCAATGTACACCTGGCGGTGGATAAAATAGTATAACTTCTAAGAGCTGTCACTGAGGTAAATGAACGCAATTTAAATAAAATTAGAGGTCTGAAAGATATTGGAAACAATTATTATTTGTTAAAACGATTATTTGTTAAAAAAGATTAATTTTGCAGGGCGCAACACGGTGATCTATCTATCTATCTACATTCTCTCTCTCTCTCTCTCTCTCTCTCTCTCTCTCTCTCTCTCTCTCTCTCTCTCTCTCTCTCTCTCTCTCTCTCTCTCTCTCTCTCTCTCTCTCTCCCTCCATCTTTATTCTGTTTAGGGAATACAACATTGAATTAAAGCATTTTATTTTGTTGATTATAACATAGAACTGAAGTTCATAAACCTATTATATAAAATAATGAGAATAAGAATAATTAAATAATAACATATGGGTTCGCAGGGAGCGAGGGAGGATGGCAAGGCAGGGGTTGCAAGTGTTAAAATGCATTTACATGAGAAGGCATTTTGGGGGGAGGTTTTACACTCTGTACTAGGATGGAGGGCCCCGGGGGGCCCATAGGGTGTCTAGGTGTAACTCAGTTAGCTAATTTAATTGTCAGAATATAAGGGACGAATAGGCAGGGCCATAATGACTGTTCTCTTGAGTCAACTACCCAGGCTAAGGTGGACCTGGACCTTGACTGCCCTCCCCCAGCGACCCTACCAGCGGCCCAGCCAACTTGCTACTACCACTGCAGCAAGCCACGAGTGAAGCTGACCGATGTCATGACGAGAGACATGACCATAAGCAAGGCGCACAGAGTTGGCCAGCAACCGAACCAACACGGAGACAAGAACTTTACTCTGAAAAGCGGTTACACTGGCTCCGGCAAAAACGGCAGCTTCGAGTGTTATAACCGCAATAAAGAAGGACACTTTGCAAAAGATTGCCCGGAGGAAAGCCGATTCAACCAGAGGCGTGGCCACAGTGATGATCATGATTCCAAACGCAACCAGCGCAGAGGGTCCAGCTGACTGGCGGGGAGGAGCAGGAGGGCGACGGGTCCACCACAGCTGGAGTCAACAAACAGGGAAGTGACACACGTAGACATGCAGCAACACACACACACACGAGGGAAGCCATTGACATTAGAAGCACGACACACACCACAAACAGGCACATACGTACTGTATATCTAGAACATATTGATCCAAAGGATGTTGCCTTTTCTATAATTGATTAATATTAAAATTTGCAATGGTATTTAATTTGGGAAATACAGCTTGTCAATAACCTGACCCAAACCCTGACTCCAACCACTAACCCTAAAAAAGAGCAATGTTGATATCAATCATGTTAATGAGGTTAATATGTTAATGTTGAAAGATCCGTATGATACTGAGGGGATTGCTCATTTTGTACATGTTGAATGTTAAAGTACGAGTAGAATACGTCCGTATTGCACATGAGCTGATATACAACCAAAGAGTATAATAAGATAACAGCTATATAAAATGATAATGTTACTTGCATTGGAGGCAATGCTGTGTTGCTGTTGACAAAGTGATTAAACCTTAAATGGTTCAAATTGACCGGAACCTTTTATGAAACTTAAATTAAAAACCTACTAACCTAATATGATTGCTTTGAATAGGACAGCGCCAATCAGAATGTTAAGTAAGACTGTTTATTTCTAAAATATGTAAACAAAGGTGTGACATTTTACTTAGAAAAAAGAAAAGAAAAGTGGAGGCCAGCATGAACCAATACAATTATTTCACTGAGAACACCCTTTAACTAATCTGGATTCATGTTATCAGGTTCTATAGGAACTGTTTTAATAATGTTATGATAAAACTTTAAGGTTTGGTATTTTAAGATAAAATTTCGCACAATTGGGAATAGTTTTTTATAATTTCATTTCTTAATACTTGGTCAGTGCGTGCTAGCAGACATTTAGGAGGAAATCACTTAAGGTGCTCGTCTAACTGGGACAGGGTGAACCAAGCGGTCCCTGCTTGTCAGTTGTCAAGTGAAGATTCCCTTCCCCCGTCCTTTCCTCCCCTTGTAGTGATCTCTAGCTTCTCCTTGGTGTCTGGCGAGAGGCAGGCTGACTGGTTTCTTTATGCACAGGATAAAGCTCCTCTTGTGTTTTTCTTCAAGGGATAACTCACAAAATATGAGCACATGTTTTGTTAGTTTTGTATTATTTTGGTTTGTTTTTGTTTTTGTCATTCCTAGATTCGACATCTCAGCAGAAAAACTGAGTTCAGACGGTCAAGCGTTAGCCGTTGTGTCAGTTACATAGACAATTCTGTCATCTCAAACTTGAAGGTAGTATCGACTCAACACATGTTGTAATGATGTCCCATTCATGGTTTATACGGGTGTGAGATAAAGGAGGGGGTGTGAATGGCCCTAGACAGGAGGCTTTGCCTCCCAGCGTGGTAGTTTCCATATTATGATAAGTTGACACATGGGAAGGACCATGTGTCAAGAGGAGGGAGGAAGACTGCCCTACACCAATATATTCAAAGGACGTCTCAAATTACTCACAAATTTTTCTCACACACATTTTTGGAGTAATAATGATTACCATAAAGAAGGTCAAAGTGCAATGAATACTGTGTAAGGAACAACTTTTTTCATCACAAACTGATTGTGGTTTTCTTGGACGCTTTGCTATTTCCTAGGCCACTGGCAGCTGTAAAAAGTGAAGTTCATGTGAGGAATCAAGATGATGTGTCTAAAGGAAATGATAGAGTAGACATTAAGACAGGAAATGCATAGTACTAACGTGCACACTCCACTGGAAGTACCTCCTCTCTCCCTACAGGAGGTCCAACAATAGGCGGATGCTAATGAGAAGAACCACTGAACAAAGGGTGGTTCTACCGAAAGGGAGGGGGTGTGGTTTGGACCATTCCAAATCCTCATTACTCATGCGGCAGTGAAGATGGAGGGACGAGCCACGTGGGTTCACGAGTACCACAGCAAATGTTCACCATCACCAGCAGGAAACCACAGGCCTCTAAGCCAGGAAGAGAAGTAGCTCAATACACTAGATGATGAATGTGGCTCTAACTTTATACACGATACACATACATATTGGAACTGTGCTAACCATTCTTATTGTAGGTCCTATCCTAGGGTGGGAGACAAAAACCTCCCTAGAACAGACGACCTGACTTACGAGAGCACGTCGTCCTAACACACATAACATATATCATCCTGATCCACACGTACGCCGCCAATATGTGATGGAGAAATGCTAATAATACGAGATCAACTGGTAAATCGAATTGTAATGTCTGTTCCACAATGCCAACGTCATCTCATGCACCCCCAATCATGTCTAGGAAGATGACTCACAGTGTGGCCGGGTGTCTAATGATGATGGGGACAGCATTACCGAGTAATGATTCTGCAAAGTTTGACCCGATAATATCGCTAAATAACATAGACTCAGACTGCACAAATGTAACCGTACATGTGGCCCCACAGGAGGCGCATCCTAGTTCCCTCGTGACGCTAACAATAGATCCAGAGATGACCTTTGACATGTGTGTAGTAACAGTTGGGTTCCAACCGCTTGGAGATATACACGTGGATAAATGTATGAAGATATTTTCCTTTTGCACGTTTAAAGGCACGACTAAAACAACACAGATGGCGTCAAGCGAGTACGATACGTGCATGGCAATACCGATACCCCCAGGCACCAGCAGTTCTCAGTGTGCGTTAATGGTACCAGGCCCACGAGGAACCAGGGTCGTAGAGGGTCTGTGGTGGCTGTGTGGATCTAGGGTCTATCACAGCCTCCCGAACGACTGGTCTGGTCTTTGCGCACCAATATCAATTACAGACCAGACATACATTATTACGGCAACCCCGATATCAAAAGTTTGGCGAGAAAAGCGAGCGGTATATTTTAAAAAGCATGATGGAATGTGGGGAACCGACGTCCCCAACGATTTCAAAATATAGACCACCGCACAACATTTTCGGTCTTGCACTATTTCCACAACTAGGCGTGGGTAAGCTGCTTCTTATGGCAGAGACAACTAACTATCGACTTCAATCATTTGTTAACAGCACACTAGCCTCCGTTGGGGCGATCAAGGAGGAACTAACTAGCTTACGGTTGGTTGTAATGCAAAATAGAATGGTCTTGGACCAGCTGACAGCGTCTTCAGGAGGGGTTTGTGGTGTTGTGGGTTCATCATGTTGCACATATATTCCAGCCCTTCTGACAGCCCTTCGCGACGCCATGAGCGAGGACAATATCGCTGCAGACGATGACTGGCTACGGGGCATACTTTCGTCTTGGAAACACTGGCTAGTAATGATAGGTATTTGGGTAGGGGGACTCTTGGTGTTACTTTGCATATGTTCAGTGTGTGGGATTCCCTGCATGCGGAATCTGGTAGATAAGGCCATAAACAAAAGGGAGGCACACGTCCTCATGAAGTGGAATGCTGATAGCGACGACTGGACTCCACCATTCGTGGACGTTAACTTGGCACATCTGAATGAATAGGGATCCTGAACCTTTCCCCTAATCTATGATCATTGAGGAGGGACGGTGGGGGGAAGTTCCCCCTAAGGTCCCAAGTCGCAGAACCATGATCATGAAGGTGGGGTAAGAGGAGGCATTGCTATTCACTAAGATGGGGACCTCACTGGTGTGTGCCAAACTGAATCCCCTACCGCATATGAAATGTGTTTAATGGATTGAATGTGTTCTGTTTTTTTCCTTCCCCTAAATGGATGGGATGAACTTTATTTGTAACTAATTATTTTACTGTGATGCACAGTTGATGCCTGGCTATGCAAATGTATTAAATTGTTATGAATCATTCAAATCATCAATGAAGGTTTTTTCCATTTAAGATTGTTGTGATAATTATGATGATAATAATCAAAAGGGAGGAAATGTAATGGAAAAATCATATGTTGTCCCTTCTATCACTCTCTGTTTCTTTGACCTTGTGACCCCCCTATGTAATTCTCCCTATCACCCTTTTGTCCTATTGTCCTGAGGGGTTCTTATCCTTATCCTTATCCTCATCCTGCTTGACCAACTGTAATGTTTATCTCACAGCGGGGGACAGTGGCTATTACAGTCTACAGCTGTTGAGGGGGGGTTGTCATACAACTATTGAGCTGGATCAAAGGCTTGGCCGCTCCTGGTTCAACACCTCTGGCTTCCTCTGCCTGCACGAGAGTTCCTCCGTTCCCGTGCTGGGGATGGGGCTGGTGGAGCCAGGTGGTCAAGACTTGCATCATTGGGGTGAAAGACAGTATCTTAGGGGCAGTCCTAAGGAGGGATAAATACTGAGTGTTGCCAGCATTGCGGCGGACTTCCCTATCCTCACCTCATAGGATTCGGGGCTCCCGACAAAGCTTTGTCTGTCTGTTGTCTGTCTGTTGTCTGTCTGTTTGTCTGACTGTCTGTCTATATGTCTGTTTTGCTACTTGACTACTTGACTACTTGACCACTTGACTACTTGACCACTTGACTACTTGTCTACTTGTCTATTTGGATATGTTCATTGTGTTTCTGCTTGCTTGATAAATCTTCAAACTTAATTGAGTTCATGCGTGACAGTTCTTATTGATTGATAATTTGCCTTCTTATTCACGTAAATTTCCACCACAATTGGTAGTGATTTTCACCTCGTAACATTGATTAATTTACATTTTGAAAGAAACAGCAATGCCATCTGCAGTTTGGTTGTTTGGAGGCGGGCTGTAAATCGCGTTGCCAGGACAACGTTATGCATTGCAAACCCATGGTAACGACTGTCAATCAAGCAAAAACAAATAGGCAATGTGTAAGAAAAGGCCTGGGCGGCAACAATTTATTAACGCAAACAAGAACTGGAACAAACAAAGCAATGAAACAAATGTCCAAATCAAACGGGAGTCAAGAGTCAACAGAGAGTGTGTATGATTGGAACGATCTCACTTCCTCTTATAATGGACGCCATGTCAATGAGAAGGATGGGCCTGCTTCCGCGATCATAGCAGGTCAATTCGAGGATCGATGCTGCTCACAGCAACACGAAGATTCTCCTCCATGCTGTTGAGACGACATCTGTATTTGTTCTTTATGTAGGCCAGGGACGAAAATGTCTTTTCGCACAGATAGGTTGATCCAAACGGCGTGAGGATGTCCATGGCAGCCTTGGACAACCCGGGGTATTCCTGCACAACTGACAGCCAGAATTCATCTAGAGTTTTTGAGGCAAACGACGCCTGCAATGTGCGGTCGCTGGACAGCTCAATCAGCGCATCCTCGAGCTCAGATGGCAGGTTGTTTGAGGAGCAGTTGGTGAATGGTTGTCGTACCCAGTCAAAAGGCTCTACATTCTCCGTGAGGAAGTACTGATTGAATTTGTCGAGGAGACTACGAAGATGACAGGTTATTGACTCTTTCAATGAATTGGCATTCATGTCACTCTCCAAAAAGTCGTGCAGCTCCGAGAACATTTCAAAGTCCCCACTCTCTGCACGGGCTGCCCAACGCTGCAATTTTTTTGTGAAAGCATTCACTTTGTCTGAGAGGGTCAGGATGTTTGTGCTGGGGCCTTGTAGTGACAGGTTGAGACTATTTAATTTGTCAAATATGCACGCCAGGTATGCAAGACGTGATAACCATCTTGAGTCAGTAAGATGGTCTGCAAGAGGGGAATGCACGTCTGAGAGGAAGGTGCGCACCTCGCTTCGCAACTCGAACAGGCGTGTAAGAACTTTGCCCCGTGAAAGCCACCTTACCTCTGAATGAAAAAGAAGGGATTCATGTGCAGACCCCATTTCCTGGCAGAGAAGGGCGAAGAGTCGTGAATTTAAAGGGCGCGATTTGATCGAATTCAATATTTGGATTGCTGTTTGAAGAACATTGTTAAGCTCGGGTTCAAGTGTCTTGGATGCCAGGGCCTCCCTATGGATAATGCAGTGTGTGAACTTGACATGTGGTGCAACGCTAAGGACCTTGGCTTTCAGCCCTTTGTGTTTTCCCATCATAGCCCCGGCACCGTCAGTGCATATGCTTATGCATTTATCCCAATCCAGGCCTGTCTCCTCCATCCAACCATTAAGACAGTTAAAAATGTCTCCACCAGTACATCTTCCTTCCATCGGAGAGCAGCACAGCATGTCCTCATGCAGTTTCCCGTCATGACTGTAGCGAATGAAAACCATTAAATGGGCTACATTAGTCAAGTCAGTAGACTCGTCTAACTGCAAAGAAAACCGGCTGTTTTTCACTCTCTCGATGAGCTGGCATTTCATATCATTAGCGATGTCGTTAATGCGTTTGGACATGGTATCATTGGAGAGGGGAATCTGTTTAAGCACACTTGCGATCTTTTCGTGGCAGGACTCTTCAGTAGGCACACTGCCTGGAGATAAAAACTGTCCTTGAACCTGGTGTCATGCCTAAGTAGCCGCTTCCACCACATTTCCTCCACACACAACGCTTCAACGGCCGCCCACGATATCAATCCCAAATCCTGATGGAGAGCAGCAGTTTCCCGATCATTAAGACCTTATATTAGGGCCGTCTGTTCATCTAAATCTCTAAATCTGGAGGATTGAATCCTCATTATTGGTCACATACACACACAGTGAAATGTGTTTCTCTGCATTTAACCCATCCTAGTATTAGGAGCAGTGGGCAGCTATTGTACAGACAGCGCCTGGGCAGCAGTGCAGGGGTCTGGTGCCTCTGGTGCTCAAGAGCACCTCGGCAGTGCCCAGGTGTTTCGGGGACTTGAACCGGCGACTTTCTTCCCGGTTCCAAAACCAAGTCGCAACAGACTGAGATACATTGCTTGCCTTACATAACGACCTAAACCCCTATTTACATTGTGAAGGGGACAGATCCCTGAAGCGTTTAAACCAGCAACCCGGCCACCCACTGACAGTCACGGTACCTCGGGTGGCGGTGGCGGCAGCGCTCCGGGCTTTGTCCCGTGACGCGCCGGACGCCGGCTCGCTGCCCCGGCGGCGGTCCTGCAGCCGCTGCTCCAGGTGGCGCAGCACGTCCTTGCGGTGGCGAAAGTACTGGATGCCGCTCAGCTCCGTGTTCTTCAGGCCGCTCTGCCCCTGGAGGACCAACGCCCGGGACACAGGTGAGGGAGACACGGCGACGGTTAAGTCACCCAGCGGATCGTGGTCCTCTAACTCACCGGTTCCATCACCCTGGACCTGTATGGTCCTCTAACTCACTGGTTTAAATCACCCTGGACCTCTATAGTCCTCTAACTCACTGGTTTAAATCACCCTGGACCTCTATAGTCCTCTAACTCACTGGTTTAAATCACCATGGACCTCTAACTCACTGGTTTAAATCACCCTAGACCTGTATGGTCCTCTAAATCACTGGTTTAAATCACCATGGACCTCTATAGTCCTCTAACTCACTGGTTTAAATCACCCTGGACTGTTTGGTCCTCTAATCACTGTTAAATCACCATGGACCTCTATAGTCCTCTAAATCACTGGTTTAAATCACCCTGGAAGGGTATGGTCCTCTAAATAACTTGTTGTATTACCCTGGACAGGTATGGTCCTCTTAAATCACTGGTTCAATCACTCTGGACTAGTATGGTCCTCTAAGTCACTGGTTTAATCACCGTGGACCTCTAAAATCATTGGTTCTCAACAGTCTAGCCATAGGACCCACATGTGTCTTTTAGTCATTAAGTCACAGAAGCATTGACCAACAGTGCAGTAATCCTTCATTTACTGTTAACAACATGGAGCGAACCAAAAAGTGAGTTATTGAAACATGAATTTACATTAAAACATTAGTTCATTGGCGGGCCTTCTTTGTACAGATTAAGGTCTGGCATATGTTCTGTAACTCGACACAAAATGGTCTGACATATGGTCTGTCATATGTCAGATCCACTTAAAGCTTGACCTGTATCTAAAAGTCACTGTCAGTCTCAATAGTACATAGACACAGTTATGTTTTTCGTACCGGCCTGACCCCCAGGTCCTCCAGCTTCTGTTCCAGGGCGTGCTCCAGCGCCGCCTCAGCTCCTTCCTGAGGTCCGGGTTCCTGCGCAGGGCGGCCGGGGTCGGCCTCTCCCGTCGCTCCGGTGCGGGCATCGCCTCGGCTCTCCTGCTGTCCACGGGTTGTGACACCGGCGGCCTCCTCCTCTCGGAGACGCTGCTGGAGTCTGGGGAACCAAAAAATACATTGATGACACAATACATCCATCTACCATGCCCCCCCTACATTAAACCAATTCACCAATTAATTAAGAACCAATGAACCCATTTGTAGATTAAAGGGCCCCTGGTTTTACCAGGTTCGATCCCCCATTAAAGACATATTATTCTTCTTCTTCCTCTTCACTTCTTCTTCTTGGCAGGCTGCTGGGTATGTTAGGGATGTTGATTAGCAACTGACACACCAAACATCCACTGTCTTGTGGGAGTCTCCACCAACATCTATGAGGGATAGATTGCAGCCGACCAGCCTACCAGGTGGTACAGTCCACTAGGTAGGCTGGGTAGGCTGATCTATCTACCCTACCAGGTGGTAAAGTCCACAAGGTAGGCTGATCTATCTACCCTACCAGGTGGTACAGTCCACTAGGTAGGCTGGGTAGGCTGATCTATCTACCCTACCAGGTGTACGTCCTAGAGGCTGGTAGGTCTATCTACCCTACCAGGGTACGTCCACTAGGTAGGCTGGGTAGGCTGATCTATTTACCCTACCAGGTGGTACAGTCCACTAGGTAGGCTGATCTATCTACCCTACCAGGTGGTACAGTCCACTAGGTAGGCTGGGTAGGCTGATCTATCTACCCTACCAGGTGGTACAGTCCACTAGGTAGGCTGATCTATCTACCCTACCAGGTGGTACAGTCCACTAGGTAGGCTGGGTAGGCTGATCCAGGTAGCACAGTCCACTTTGACAGGGTGAGTCACCCTCCCACCTGGGACAGGGACCCGTTAATGTGTACATTCATGCCTTCATCCGGGTCTGGAGCGACAGGGGGCTGGCACGTCTCGCACAACACACACACACACACACACACACACACACACACACACACACACACACACACACACACACACACACACTCGGAAGATGAGAACATGCACACGCAATCCGCCCAATCAAGATGAGGGAGGGCGGGCAGGTGGTGGTGGTTGGAGTTCGGTGGAGGCGAGGGTGGCGAAGTGACAGCCACGGAACAAGCACCATAAACCTGACCAATGAGAGACCGGACCATGCAGTCGGACCATGCGGAAGAGAACGTGCATGTGGATGGATGGATGGAGGAGGAGGAGGAGGAGGAGGAGCTACCTCACGCACGCTTTACCTCTGTCCTCCTCCGGCATCTCCTGTATGGGTTCCAGCTGCTGGGGGGGAGGAGCCGAGGGAGCGGCCTCCTCTGATTGGACGGCGCGAGGGAGGAGAAAGGGAGGGGAGGGGGTGGGACGGCTACAGTGTTACTGTCTGGACTTGGGTGTCTGTTTTTTTTTGAGTGTGCCTGTTTTGTTCCATTACAATTCTCTCAATTTAGGCTCATGCTCAACCAATCACAGGGTGTGAAGAGACGTCGCTGTGGGGTTAATGCAGAGCAAAAGCAAACATTTGGTAGTTTGTTGTTCTTTGGACTTACCACGCACAACCCGCTTGGGTTTTGGTTCGGGGGCAGGCGCTGAGAAGATCACACACACACACACACACACACACACACACACACACACACACAGAGACAGAGACAGAGAGACAGAGAGACAGAGACAGAGAGAGGAGTGCATTGTCAACATGGAAACAGATGCTGTTTAGATCATTAAAACACTTAATGGAGTCATTTCAATTAATGATGGAGAATACCATACCTGGCACCTCGACTATCTTGGTGGCCGGAGGGTGGGAGGACAGGTTCTTTATCTGAAGAAGAAGAAGAAGAAGAAGAAGAAGAAGAAGAAGAAGAAGAAGAAGAACAAGAAGAAGAAGAACAAGAAGAAGAAGAAGATGATGAGGCGTTAGTCGTCACCTGGTGGTGAAGCTTGGTGTCTGCAGGGAGCAACACCAGGGACTATACCAGTGGTTCCCAAACTGTGGGGCGCGCCCCCTAAAGGGAGGGGGGGAGGGGGGTGGGAGTTATGACAAGGGGGGGGGGGCTTAATATAAATGATGCAATATCGTAAAGGTGGCTTGTTCCTTTTTAGATTTGCCATTACAGTTCTGTATTTATTACAGACACTCTTTTTAATTAATTCTATAGGAGTGTTCAAGCAAAGGATGTGTCTGAGAGTGTCTTTATGTGGGTGCATGAAGGGGGGGAGGGGGGGGGGGGCGGTATTTGTTTATCTACAAAAGGGGGCCTCTGCTGAACCAAGTTGGGAACCACTGGAGTATACAATCGAATATGCTTACATTTGTTTGGGCTAATATTTTTCAATAAACCGGATTCCTCATCACCCTGTGTCCTTGTCTTCAGGAGGTGCCCTCATGAAGCCATTTTAATGGCTTGCTGCATATAATTATAATAATTATTATTATAATTATATTTGATCTTTACAAGCTCTTCTGTTACATACTGTTGTATTTGAATGTGTGTGTTCCATGGAGGAGAGGCTTTTAATGAATGACTGTTGCTGTATGATAGCATGGGCCAATCTCAGCCAGCCAGTCCAAATACAGGATATCCTGAACAAGACCCCGTCCAGCACCCCGCTTCCTACACAACTACACACAGCAGAGTGTGAGTGTGAGTGTGTGCGTGTGCGTGTGTGCAGATAGACCTCTCTGAGGGATGATGCTGTGTATGTGAGTGAGTGAGTGAGTAAGTGTTTGTATAGACCAGTTCTCTCTGAGAGGTGATGCTGTGTGTGTGTGTGTGTGTGTGTGTGTGTGTGTGTGTGTGTGTGTGTGTGTGTGTGTGTGTGTGTGTGTGTGTGTGTGTGTGTGTGTGTGTGTGTGTGTGTGTGTGTGTGTGTGTGTGTGTCAGTGGAGGCTCAAACACTGTCAAACTTGATAGTGAGGCTCCTTCCTTCCTCCCCTACTTTTACAACCACCAGCCGCCACTGGTGTGTGTGTATGTGTGTGCGTGTACATGTACTGTGTGTACATGTACTGTGTGTGTGTGTGTGTGTGTGTGTGTGTGTGTGTGTGTGTGTGTGTGTGTGTGTGTGTGTGTGTGTGTGTGTGTGTGTGTGTGTGTGTGTGTGTGTGTGTGTGTGTGTGTGTGTGTGTACTGTATGTGGCTGTGTGTGCAGACCTGTTCTCTCTGAGAGGTGATGGCGTGAGTGTATGTGTGTACGTGTGTGTGTGAGTGTGTATGTGTGTACGTGTGTGTGTGAGTGTACTGACCTGTTCCTTTTGGGAGGTGATGGTACGCTCCCTCCCTTGCAGCCTCCTCTCCATCTTCTCCCGTGACCTATGCATCCTGCTCAGCTTACTCAGCAGCTACCGGGGGGAACCAGTGAAAGAGTGAGTCAGTGAGAGGGTGAATCAGTGAGTCAGTGAGTCAGTGAGTCAGTCAGTCGGTCGGTCCATGAGTGAGAGAAAGGGAGTGTGTGAGCACATGAGCGGGGGAGTGAGTGAGTAAGTGTGAGCAAGTGAATGTGTGTGTGAGTCAGTAAGTGTGTGTGTGGGTGAGTGAGTCAGTGCATGGGTGAAAGTGTGTGTGTGTGTGTGTGTGTGTGTGTGTGTGTGTGTGTGTGTGTGTGTGTCAGTGGAGGCTCAAACACTGTCAAACTTGATAGTGAGGCTCCTTCCTTCCTCCCCTACTTTTACAACCACCAGCCGCCACTGGTGTGTGTGTATGTGTGTGCGTGTACATGTACTGTGTGTACATGTACTGTGTGTGTGTGTGTGTGTGTGTGTGTGTGTGTGTGTGTGTGTGTGTGTGTGTGTGTGTGTGTGTGTGTGTGTACTGTATGTGGCTGTGTGTGCAGACCTGTTCTCTCTGAGAGGTGATGGCGTGAGTGTATGTGTGTACGTGTGTGTGTGAGTGTGTATGTGTGTACGTGTGTGTGTGAGTGTGTATGTATGTGTTTGTGTGTACTGACCTGTTCCTTTTGGGAGGTGATGGTACGCTCCCTCCCTTGCAGCCTCCTCTCCATCTTCTCCCGTGACCTATGCATCCTGCTCAGCTTACTCAGCAGCTACCGGGGGGAACCAGTGAAAGAGTGAGTCAGTGAGAGGGTGAATCAGTGAGTCAGTGAGTCAGTGAGTCAGTCAGTCGGTCGGTCCATGAGTGAGAGAAAGGGAGTGTGTGAGCACATGAGCGGGGGAGTGAGTGAGTAAGTGTGAGCAAGTGAATGTGTGTGTGAGTCAGTAAGTGTGTGTGTGGGTGAGTGAGTCAGTGCATGGGTGAAAGTGTGTGTGTGTGTGTGTGTGTGTGTGTGTGTGTGTGTGTGTGTGTGTGTGTGTGTGTGTGTGTGTGTGTGTGTGTGTGTGTGTGTGTGTGTGTGTGTGTGTGTGTGTGTGTGTGTGTGTGTGTGCGTGCGTAGGTTACCTGGTTCTTCTCTGACTCGTGTTGGTTCTTGATGTCCTGCATTCTGGATTCCAACTTTTTATCCTGGTGGGGGTGAGGGGTCAAAAAATCAAAAGACTTCTACAATATAATTGGTACTTTTACAGACAGGCAGATAGACAGGCAGACAGACAGGCAGATCGACAGGCAGACAGACAGGCAGATAGACAAGCAGACAGACAGGCAGACAGACAGGCTACCTGAGCCTCCTTGGCCAGCAGGGTCTGCTGCCCCAGCTCCTCCTTCAGGCTGCTGATCTCCGCCTTCAGGACGTTCAGCTGAGACTTCTTCTCGCTGTCCGACCGGGACTCTGTTAGCACAGCCACGGGACAAACAAATATATATATATTTTTTATATATATATTTTGTGTTGACGTTTGGTATTCTTTTATGTTGTTATTTTCTTCTCGAACCACCAGAGGAAGCCAATAGCAAACCTTTTGCTTAAAGCCGTAATTATAAAACACTAGAAAAAAGAAAATAGTTAACGGTGGCAAACGCAGGATAAAAAAAGTAGTTATGTATAACCCAGGTGATCAAAGACAACGCTTTACAATAATCCACATTCAAATGGAATATAGTTGGTGAGAGTGACAAAAACATAGCCAGAACAGACTCAAAGGTAGGTAACGCCAACGCCACTTTTTGCTGTACGAGGACAATGTTTAAGTTTAAGAGAGAGGGGGGCTGGGGTGGGGGGGGGGGGTTTTCCACTCACGCTGCATCTCAAACTCGTCTGGGTGACGGCGCTGCAGGTGGTTCTGGAGGAAGGAGGAGTTGATGAAGGACTTGTCACAATGGGGACACTGACGGAGGACGACAGCAGAGGACATCGGTGTTAGTAACAGCAGACTGACATATCGGCAACAACATGTGATACACGCACGCACACACACACACACACCGGATACACACACTGCTGGCTGTCTCCCTACATGGCCTCGACAACCTTGTCGTCACCATGGAGACCAAAATAAAACAGCGTCCTCCTCGCACTTCAGTGGGTGGAGGTTGGTTGGTGGGTGGAGGTGGAGGACCCTGGGGGGGGGGGGGCAGAGATGTTGTCAAAACACCGCAAGCAATCAGCGCGCAAATCGCACGTCCCCGACGGACGACAGGTCGTCTACGAGCGGCGTGTTGTACCCGTACATCGGGTCCACCGTTACACCCCTGGAAGGAGGAGGAGGTGTGGGGGGGGGGGTCCCCATTTTCTGTTCTGTGTTCCTTCTCGGGGTTTCCATCCCTTTGACTTTTAACTCTTGTTTTTTACGACTATAGGATCGTGTTACGTACGTGGGACTGTTTTTTGTAATTATTTTGATATAAAAATGTTGTAATTTTGATATCCTTGCCATTTTGAAATGCAATGGCATTAATTTATAATGTCCATTATATGACATTGTTATTTAAAAAAATATCTTAAATATCTTGTCATTAAAAAAAAATCCTTGTTATTTTAATAAAATCCTCGTTATTTTGAAATTCTTGTCATTTTGAGCAAATAAAAAAACAAAACATTTCACTGTACATTGTACCCTGTACCTTATACATAGGAGCCATTTCAGACTGTACAGCTGTGATTAAGGAGCTCCAATCAACTCGTAGATAGGAGACCATATGGTCGTTTGAACATAAACCACGACGACAACACCGTAAAGCGAAACGACTACAAGTACACACTAACAACGACTGTAAGTGCATCATGTTAAACAAAGAAACACGTTTACATGCACTTATGTTGCTATGGTTGCAGTTAAGGTTATGGTTCCTATTGCAGTTATGGTTCCTATAAGCGACACACTTTGAACATACAATGGGGATATCATTACCTCTAGTGTTAAGATATTAACCCCCCCCCCCCCACAAGAGTGACGCGTTTCTTCTCCCCAAACAAAGTCATGTTGAGACAAGCTGCTGTGGTTCGTTCTTCGTTTCTTTCTTGACCCAAACTTGTTCAGGGAAGAAACGCCGACATATTCATCGCCGAAATATGTGCACCGATGCACTTTTCAAACGTTTTTTCGATAGCGGTATAACGATAGATCGGTCAAGTCGTGCAAACACACACACACACACACACACACACCCACCCGGTTTAACTTTGTCCGAGGGTAGACGATTTTCTCCTCAGCACGGCTGACTATAACGGACCACAGCGACTTCAACGACGAGCCCAAAGAAAAACGACTTTAAACACTAAATCCAACACCGCACACACACAGGACAGCGCCTTTCGAACGTACACACGCACACATCGAATTCCAATGCAAACGATGCGTTGTGTAAAGCGCTTTGGATTAAAGCGCTATGTAAATGCACCCATTACATATTGGAGGGAAAATAATAAGAACCAGAGAGAGAGAGAGAGAGAGAGAGAGAGAGAGAGAGAGAGAGAGAGAGAGAGAGAGAGAGAGAGAGAGAGAGAGAGAGAGAGAGAGAGAGAGAGAGAGAGAGAGAGAGAGAGAGAGAGAGAGAGAGAGAGAGAGAGAGAGAGAGAGAGAGAGAGAGAGACGCACGTGAAGTTACTTTTGTTGTTTTTTTTCGATGGTTAACGTTTTTCCCCAAGTACATATATATATATATATATATATATATCAGTGGCGAAGCGTGTCTATCACAACTGGACCTTCTGTAGACCAGGGGTTCCCCAACTTTTCAGCCCGCGACCCCCAACATAACAGACCCCCCCCCCCCCCTCTATCACCGGAGGGACTGGAACATTAAAAACAACGTGTGCACAGATCTTCACCATCGTGAAGTCCAAGGGGGGGGGGGGGGGGGTAATCGTGATATTGAAAATTGTGTGTGGCTTTTTTTTCAGCTGCAAATGATACTGTCGTGAATCTGTCGGAATCAAAATTCCTTTATTCGTCACCCGTACATATATAAAAATATCTATGCACACGTTATTATTAACAATAAAAACCTCATGGTCACATCAAGAGGATTCTGAAATCATCTCGCGACCCCCCCCCCCCCCCTCGGGGTCCCGCGCCCCCCACTTTGGGAACCCCTGCTGTAGACCACCACCCCCACCATCACCACCACCATTCGAAAATTCAGTTGTTCTAGTCAGACGGACGTCACGGAGGAGTCACTTTATGCCTTATATCATTTAGGAAGATCAGATTGTCGCAGCCAATTCCCAAGTGTACCATAGTTGTAAAGCAGTGTCCATGTAGTGAAGTAACAGCCCAACAGACCACCACACACAGGCTATCGGTTAAAGGGACGGTCTAACACGCTTCACGTGAAAAGGCTTAACGTAACTTTGGAACTTTAAGTTCCAAAATAGCGATCAATAATCACCAAATGTCCCTGGCATATGTCTTGTCATTAGCACTTTCACCTGTCAAAATGAAAGTGAAAAGGTGAAAGTGCTAATGACAAAACATATGCAAATTTGGTGATTATTGATCGCGGTTTTGTAACTCTTAGTTACGTCAAGTCTTTTCACGTTAAGCAATGCAAAGAAAGATCAAGTCCAAACTCTCAATTCAAATGCACAACAATGCTTAACAAACCCAAGTCAGCCATTAACTAATCAGTCAACAAGTGTGTGGAAACAAAATGCAACAACCAGCTCAACGAGACGCAACACAGAGACAAAACCAGCAAAGACAAATGAGTCTCACTCACCAATGATGTTCACTTAAAGACCAAATCCATTCTCCTGTCCTTCTGGATGAATGGTTCGACCACCATCAGGTCATAAAGATGATCGCTTTTCAGATCCAAAATAAGTTCCAATTCCCTGCTCTCTTGTCGGTCCCAAACAGCAACACTCCCATCAGTAGAGCCTCTCGTGGCTAGTAGAGCCCGTTAGCCACGGGTATCGTTCCCAGTTGCTACTCTGAAAATGGCGAACATAGCCTGCTTTAACTACTTGAGTCAGCTCCAGATTGTCAGGTGTTGGACGGCCTTTTTAATAATGTCCATTTTAACATTAAATTGTCGTCTTGAAAATGGTTCACACAATAATTCCGCCACGACATCATCTTCACCTGTTGCCATTTTGGCGTAAAAAAAACAACGTAGAAAACGTAACATTACGCTAGATCCACTCTCGCGCCAGCCACCACCTTGCACCCTCTAGCTCCATATTGAGCTGCCGGGGAAATCTGAAAGAATACGCCCATTGGCTACAAATCACGATATGATTGGTTGATCAAATTGTCAATCCAAACGTACGCTATCATTCCGTCTAAGGGCCAATGTCAGCGGGAATACTTTGGTTGATTTACGTTGGATATTCTTCCCAGCAACCCAGAAAAATATCTGATTGGTTGCATTGTTTTTCCAACACAAAACCACTCAAATGCGTCGTGCATGGACCGAGAAAGACAAACAAATCAACGTAACACTGTATTATAACACAGATACGATTCTCATTTATTCATTTTATTTAAATTTTATTAAATTGTATTACATTTTATTAATACAATTAATTCGATTCTTTGGTTTCATCTGAGAGTTCCAGGGTCTTCTCTGAATACCTTGAAGGCCCTGACGCTTCACCACTGATATATATATATATATATCAATTAAAAAAAATAAGTTAGCTGGTTCTCGATCATGAGGATATTGATTAGCACCATTAGTTCATTAGTCATTCAGTACGTTATTGTCTTCTTTCTTTTTTTAAACAAGAATAAAATAAAGCTATTATTATGAATTCATAATTATTCAAGTGTTCACGGTGCAACACCCACTAGGGCAGGGATATTCAACTGGCGGCCCGCGGGCCAAATCCGGCCCGCGGAGAACACAATCCATATTGTGTAAATGTTAAAAAAAGAATCATTTAAATAAATGTCAATATATGTTCGCTATTATGTTATCCGAATTAAATGTGTCCAAATTATTTCTCCCTCAATAGTTCTTAAAAGGCAATCTTGCATTGGACTGATCAGCGTGTAATTATCGTGACATCGTGTCAATCTCGTTACTCTCATTACTGATCCAAAATGAGCTGATGATGATTTTGTATTTATTCATAAATACATTACAGGCGGGACACACACACACACACACACACACACACACACACACACACGCACACACACACACACACACGCACACAGGCACACGCACCCAGCAGACACACACGCACACACACACACACCAGGCACACACAAAATAGAAATGCACGTGGTCGAATTTCAGATCTTCACAAAAAAGCGTCATAAATACATTACAGGCGGGACACACACGCACCCAGCAGACACACACACGCACCCAGCAGACACACACACACACCCAGCAGACACACACGCACACCCCCACCCACACACGAGGCACACACACGCAAAATAGAAATGCACGTGGTCGAATCTTCACAAAAAAGCGTCATAAATACATTACAGGCGACACACACACACACACACACACACACACACACACACACACACACACACACACACACACACACACACACACACACACACACACACACACACACACACACACACACACACACACACACACACACACACACACACACACACGGTCACATGGTCCACATGGTCACATGGTCCACGCACACCACACACGTGGTGAAAAGGGCCCAACAACGCCTGTATTTTCTCAGGCGTCTGAAGAAATTCAGCATGGGCCCCCGCATCCTGAGAACATTCTACAACGGCACCATCGAGAGTGTTCTGACAGGGTGTATCACCGCCTGGTACGGGAACTGCACGGCACTCGAGCGCAGAGCGCTTCAAAGGGTGGTGCGGACGGCCCAGTATATCGTTGGAGGTGAGCTCCCCTCCCTCCTGGACATTTACAACCAGCGGTGCGTGGCCAAGGCCAAAAGAATTATAAAAGACATTGCCCACCCCAGCCACAAACTTTACTCACTATTACCGTCAGGCAGGCGATACCGCAGTATCAAGTGTCGTACAAATAGGCTTAGAGATAGCTTCCACAGTCAGGCCATCAGGCTGCTGAACAAGGGCGTATAACATATAACAATGTATATTTTATTACATTGATTTATATATATATATTGCTCTTTTGTGCTGATTTTTGCATTTTATAAATTGCATTTTTTATTTTTATTTTATATTCTTATATTCTTTATTCTATTTTTTATTCTATTTTTATCTATTTTTATTTTATCTTATTTTATAACTGCTGTCTGTCGTCGGGTATTGCACACAAGAATTTCACATCACTGCTTTATACTAAACTGTAAACTGTGAAGTGACAATAAACTTGACTTGACTTGACACACACACACACACACACACACAAAATAGAAATGCACGTGTTCGAATCTTCACAAAAAAGCGTCATAAATACATTACAGGCGACACACACACACACACACGGCACACACACGCACCCAGCAGACACACACGCACACACACACCCCCACCCACACACGCACACGCAAAATAGAAATGAACGTGGTCGAATTCGATCTTCACAAAAAAGCGTCATAAATACATTACAGGCGGGACACACACGCACCCAGCAGACACACACACACACACACACACACACACACCCAGCAGACACACACGCACACACACACACACACACACACACACACACAAAATAGAAATGCACGTGTTCGAATCTTCACAAAAAAGCGTCATAAATACATTACAGGCGGACACACACGCACACACACACACACACACACGGCACACACACGCACCCAGCAGACACACACCCACCCACCACACCACACACGCACACGCAAAATAGAAATGCACGTGGTCGAATTCGATCTCACAAAAAAGCGTCATAAATACATTACAGGCGGGACACACACGCACCCAGCAGACACACACACACACACACACACACCACACACACACACCCAGCAGACACACACGCACACACACACACACACCCCCCACCCACACACGAGGCACACACACGCACACGCAAAATAGAAATGCACGTGTCGACGTGGTCGAATCTTCACAAAAAAGCGTCATAAATACCTCATTGATGTATTCCAAGAATGAATTTGATGAAAATATAATCCTAAAGATGTTTTGTAAGCACGATTTGTGAACCATGCCTAACCAAAATGGCGGAATTTTGCGATTTTCTCCGTAACTTCTAACGCGTTTTGCGCCATTATGACAACAAACAACTTGGGAAATCCCGGTATCTAAAGAAAGCTTGGAATCTCCTCTTTCCAACGCCGCCAGGGAACCTCATTAACATTTACCATTACAAAGGATTGATACGGATTCCCCAGGGGCCGCTTTTTTCAACAACTCTTAACATGTGTTGTAGGCTGGACCAATCCGGCTGGAACCGGATTGGTCCAAGTCTCTCCGAAACGTTCATTCAGTTCGTTGAAATATATTGAATTGTTCATAGTTGAATGACTTAAACAATTACTTTATTTAAGCTATGGAATCATTTAACCAGCTTTACAATGAATTCACAAGAGGAATGATCACTCACCTCAGTCAAGAGAAGATGAAGAGAGGACAGGCTCTGGGTCAACCAAACAATATATAGAGAATTCCAAAAAATGAGCGACCAACCACAGTGCTCTGAATTCAAAATGTTTGTTTTCTCCCCTCCAATCAGAATATAATGTATACATTTGAACGTCAACTAATGTTGTGTGTGTGTGTGTGTGTGTGTGTGTGTGTCTGTGTGTGTCTGTGTGTGTGTGTGTGTGACAAGTAGCCAATCAGCGATGAGGATCTCAGCCTGCCTGCCTCAGTGTTTTCTGCCTAGTGACTGACGTTGAATCAGAAAACCATCAGCCGTTAGCTGTTAGCTTAGCTTACAGCTCCTCATATCTGTTCAGAAACTGGACAAAAGTTAAACAAGAACCATACACAGACTGTCTGTGTCATGGCGAATACACTCGCTGTTGTATCTGTGTCTGTATCATGTTCTTGTGAGTGAACAGCTCTACGCCAATTATGGGATGTCATCATATGCCGTTGCCATGGCAACGCGCATCCCTCGCCATAAAACACAATGTTGTCTTAACTCAATGGAAAATCGTCCAAACGCCACCAGACTTCAGATGACAGTCAACGGTCCGGCCCTCAACACCTCAATATGACAATAGTGAGTTTTCCTCAAAAGCTGTTGCCTTGGCAACGCATCCCTCGCCATGGAACACGATGATGTCATAACTCAAACTGACATGCTCAGAACGCCACCAAACTTCCCACGATGGTTAACACTGACGCCCTGAACAGCTCTACATCAAATCCGATGTTACTTAATGTGGCGTTACCATGGCAACGCCCACTTCCGGTTTTAACGTTAACTCCCCAACACTTTTACTTTCACGACGAAACTCGCTACGCATACCACGGACGAAACTCGCTACGCATATCTAGGGTGCGGAGAAAAACGCTATCGGAGGGATATAATATTACGTACAGGAAGTCGGCCATTTTGAATTCGGCGTCGGAAAAAACAACGCCGTTTTTTGCGGTTTTCGTCCTCCAAACTTTAACCAACTCCTCCTCGGGCTTTATCCGACAGACTCCAAATTTGTCGGGTCGTCTCGTTTCGCCGCCGAATTTAGCCTTCGCTCCGTGCTACGCCATCCCTCGCCACGGAACACGATGATGTCATAACTCCAAATGACACGCTCGGAACGCCACCAAACTTCACACGATGGTTAACACTGACGCCCCGAACGGCTCTACATCAAATCCGATGTTACTTAATGTGGCGTTACCGTGGCAACGCCCGCTTCCGGTTTTAACGTTAACTCCTCAAAAACATTAACTTTCACGTAAACGGACGAAACTCGCTACGCATATCTAGGGTGCGGAGACAAACAAAAAACGCTCTCGGACGAGTATAAAATTACCGACAGGAAGTCGGCCATTTGAATTTTGCGTCGGAAAAACGCCATTGAACATGAAAATCGCCAGTTTTCCTGAAAAGCGGCCGCCAGAACTCAGACCCGCTCAACGCTGCTTGCAGCTTTAATTAGGGTCTGAGACAAAGACCGAGGTCGTCGAAGACCCTATTGAAATCGGTCGCCCGGCGATCGCTCGCAAAGCGAGCGACAACCATGCAAAGCCCATGCAAAACAGCCCGAAATCATGACAGTGTGTAGCCCACGCGTAAAGTAGACACAGAGAAAGCAGAGCGCCCATGTGAAAAGCAGGCATACTTGAAATCGGTCCGATTATTTATTATTAGGGTCTGAGACAAAGACCGAGGTCGTCGAAGACCCTATTGAAATCGGTCGCCCGGCGATCGCTCGCGAATTTTATAGCTTTCGGAACTTTGCGTCAAAAATTCCGTAGGCCACGCCCACTCCCACCACGGAACACGATGATGTCATAACTCAAACTGACACGCTCGGAACGCCACCAAACTTCACACGACGGTTAACACCGACGCCCCGAACAGCTCTACATCAAATCCGATGTTACTTAATGTGGCGTTACCGTGGCAACGCCCGCTTCCGTTTTTAACGTTAACTCCGCAACACTTTAACTTTCACGTAAACGGACGAAACTCGCTACGCATATGTAGGGTGCGGAGGAGTTCCTGTCTGTAATAAAATTACAGACAGGAAGTCGGCCAATTAGAATTCGGAATCGGAAAAACGCGATTTAATAGCTGCTCGCAGCTTTAACAAGGTCCCGCCCCCCCGTGTCCTCTCTGAGGTGCTCATTCCTAAATGCTGCTGCGGTAGCCTTGGCGCTATACGAGACTTGACTAGTTGCCTAGACTTGACTAGTTGACTAGCTGATCTACAGTTGGCTTACTTCTTCTACCCATTTCCTCCCGCAGTATGCATTTCCTACAATTTAACACTATATACTATTCTATGTACTATACTTATACTATACAACACTGTACGCAATATAAAGAACAATAAAGTGACTGATGGATGATAAATACATGTGTTAGATTCTGCAAAAAGCATTTAAAAAGCATTTTAAAGTGCCAGTAGTGCAGCAGCATCATGAATACAGTGCAGTACAGGGCACAGTATGATAGTGTTATGTTAATGACAATGTTAGTGGCAGGACTCTTCAGTAGGCACACTGCCTGGAGATAAAAACTGTCCTTGAACCTGGTGTCATGCCTAAGTAGCCGCTTCCACCACATTTCCTCCACACACAACGCTTCAACGGCCGCCCACGATATCAATCCCAAATCCTGATGGAGAGCAGCAGTTCCCCGATCATTAAGAGTGTGTGTGTGTGTGTGTGTGTGTGTTTTATTTTTTCTTCCCCTCTTTCATTAACGAAAACGCAGATTTAATAAAGACAGTAATAACCTGAGGATTAAGAAGAAGGCCTCCGCTGCTAGTAGCGCTTGTATAGCGGGGCCCCCGGGCGGCCCATACGTGGGGGCCCCCCCGGGAGCCCGCATGCCTTTAATGAGGCACCTGTTGCTGATTGGGTTATATACCGCATGTCAACACCACCCTCTTATTATGAACCCCACCCCCCACCCCCCCACCCCCTTCCAGTCACGTGGTTTGTTTGACATTGTGCTGCCATTCATTTGCTTAACTGGCCCCTCGTTGAAAGCCTTTAGGCTACATTTGAAGGAACTATCTATTCCAGGCCTTTGCAGAGTAACGTCCTGTTATAAGTAACTTTGTTGATGAAAGTTAATTATCATTACACATATTGACCTTTGACCTTTTGGGTTTAGGGTCCCTATAACCACAAGGGTATATCAGTATAATAGACGCCATTCATTAAATGATGTCGGCATTTAATAAATACATGATATATCGAATGTTGTATAATGTTTTTGGTTCTTGAGTAAACCTTCCTAACATGCGTCTTAACAACAGTTATGCCCTTATATGCATTTATATAAAACACTTATGCTCTTGTGCACTCTGGTTAGATGCCAAATGATTTATTTGACGAGTTCTTGTGCTGTGCAATGACAATACATTTGAATCTAATCCAATCCAATCCAAGCCAATCCAGTCCAATCCAATCCAATGTAATGTAATCAAATCCAATCCAATGTAATGTAATGTAATCAAATCCAATCCAATGTAATGTAATGTAATGTAATCCAATCCAATGTAATGTAATGTAATGTAATGTAATGTCATCTCATCTAATCTCATCTAATCTAATCTAATTTTCAACCACCCCGCTCTCCGTCCCCTCCCAGCGTTCCTTCACGCCTGCCGGGCGCTCGCCGTGTGCGCCGTGGCGACGGGCTTCTTCGGCGGCGTGCTGACGCTGGTGGGCATGAAGTGCACCAAGATCGGAGGCTCGGAGCTCGCCAACGCCAGGGTCACCTTCGCCGGAGCGGTCACCTATTTAGTATCAGGTAATACAATTTTAATTGTAATGATCAGCGTTCTGATTAATGATCAGCATTCTTCTTCTATCATAATAATCACTAATCAACCATGAATTGACTATTAACTATATACAATAATATATATGCATATAAAAGTGAAATTTACAAGTAATGTCTGCTGTCTATTGAAATATGATCTATCTATATTTGATGTTCTCCAAGGTCTCTGTGGAATGGTCACTTACTCTCTGTGGGGTAACAGAATTGTAAGCGAATTTATGGATCCAAATTTCGTGGCACAGAAGTGAGTACGGTTCTGGGTGTATAAATGTAACAATATACATATAACATTCAAACTATATATATAGATATTTTATGTATACAAATATAGTACCTTCTATCTATCTATATAACTATCTTACTATATATATATTTATATATATATATATATATAAGGTACTTTTTTTGTAAACTTAAGAAATAAGTGAATATAATAATTAATAATAATAAAAAGTCAAATAACATACAGTATATCTTTGTTGCCGAAAGCACATTTCCAGAAGCTCAAAGACATTACACTGAAGAAAAAAAAAATCGCCTCAATAGAGTCAAATATAATGTTGTATTATACAACTATATAATTATTAATAATAATTATTAACTATATAATACAACATTATATAATGCTGCTGTCTCCGGGGGTCAGGTTTGAATTGGGGGCGGCGGTCTTTGTGGGCTGGGGGGGGTCTTCCCTCCTGGTTGTGGGAGGGGCCATCATGAGCTACCTGTCCGGCAGAGAGGGCCTAAAGTTCAGGTAAGAGGAGGCCGGCTAAACACACACTACTAAACAGCAGCCGACACTGTTTACTCTGTATCCCTGCATCATTCAGTCATTAAAGCAGGTGCTTTGAACCCAAGCCAATGACAGTGAATTCAGAAACGTGTTGTTTTTTTTTGGTTGTCACCATTTTGTGGATTTGCGTCTAAAGAACGTCATCGTATTCACCCCAATCAATCTTTTAAAATTGTTCTTGTATTTTTTTCGAAATTCATCAAATATCAATAGGTTATTATTCCGCCATCTCCGGCTGTTTTAGGGTGAGTCTTGCTCAGAGAATGCATAAAGCAGTGGTTCTTTGCGGGGCGCACCCCCCAGGGGGGGCACCGTTGCAGTCCTGTATTAATTACAGACAATGTTTTAAATACATTCTACAGGAGTGTGCAAGCACAGGATCTGTCTTGAGAGTGTCTTCATGTAGGTAGAGGGGGGGGGGGGTTGGGCTCTAAAGGTTAGAGTGTTGGGGCATCGGGGATCGAACCCAGTACCTTTTTGGCTGGGAGTCGGAACAACACAAAAACTTGTCCTCCCCCTCCAGTAGTCAGAAGGGTCCGCGCAGGCCAGCCACGGGATCGAGGAGCCCGGGACAAGCCCATACCCCGGGATCGAGGAGTTCGTATGAAGATTGCATGGCGATCGGTATAAAGACTCGAGAGTTTGGGATGTTTTTTTTGTTTTGTTTATACCTATACTTTTTAAACCCTTGTAATTCAAAATGTTTTTCGATGAACTAGTCTCCTTTCTCTCTGCCACCGTGATTGATCAGTGACCCGGGAGCAGGTCCCTGATTGGTGCACAACGAGAGCCAATCGGATGACCGAAGGTAGAACGGGCGTTCTTTGTGTTGATATTGTTGTTTATGTAAATAAAGCATTGAGACAAATATATGCAATATGGGAACGTGGCGCCAAAACATTTTTAATGTTCTTTGTATTCTCCAACATTCAATGTTTAGAAAATGTGAATATTTTGTGGCACACAAACGACGCAATTTATTGCCTGTATGTAATTGCCTGTAAAAAAATCATTCCGAAAAAATATTAAAAACTCTGCAAAATGTGTACGAAAAATCGGACACTACCTATAAGACGGTACCTAGAGTGCAAAAAAACAATCTCATGAACCATATTTAAAGGGTGCACTGGAGACATTTCAGGGTGCGTGTGTCTCGTGTGGGAAACGGCAGGTCGCCTCGTATCGCTAAATCTCTTCCGAGTCGCTGAAGTCGCTGAGGGACATCAGGCTGCTCTTCAAAGTGCCGCCGGTCCCTGCCTTGTTGTCAGTCACTCCTCCTGAGGAACACACAAGGTTTTAAAGCTGCACTATGTGACTTATGTGACTTTACTGATTCAAGATTCAAGAATTGTATTCGCCATTTGCAACAAGTGCAATGGAATGCTAACTCCCCATTCCCTCCTGCAGTATGGCATTCTAGAACACAATGTACGATTTGTACGTGTTATATTGTGCAAAAAGCATTTAAAAGCTTTTTAAAGTGCCAGTAGTGCAGCAGCATCATGAATACAGTGCTATTTACAGGGCTATTTACTCTGTTATAAATCGTAAGAACGCTGTTCAAGAATAAAATGCGATGTCAATGTATCCATGGATAATTGTTTTTACTTGTATACATCTTTTTTTTATTCTGGTCCACTGTACTGTGGGAAAATCGTTATATAGCCAAATTACATTGCAATAACCGCAGCTACAACTCCAGCCACTAGAGGCCGCTAACGTACAGTGAATTTAGTCCTTCTGCCGTGCCCCCCCCCCCCCCTCTCACCTGATTTTTGGCCCCTGCCTGTGGAGGTTTCCCAGACGCTGGTGCTGAGTGACGAGTCCAGGCTCTTCCTGGTCAGGACGGGCCCCCGGGGCCGGACTTGGGCGGAGCCACGACATTTTTACCTGGCTCCTCCAGGGACGACACCGCCCAATCGCTGCTCTCCTCTAGATCCGTGGACTGATACACACATAAACAACAACAACAGAGTGTTGGCTCAACTTAGGAGTTTTTGGAATGGCAAGAAGGTGCGGAATATGGAATTAAATGTTAAATCGAATATTATATATATAATTATACATCAATTTCTCTCACTCACTGGGTGTGGCTGTAATTGTCAGGAATAAGTGAAAAGAAACTAAAATTAATTTTATTCTTCTTTTTAAAATTATTTTATACTTAATATAACCTGTAAATAACTGCACGTTGGATTGTAAAGTGCCTTTGAGTGTCTAGATATCAATAAACAAACACAATGTATTATTATTGTACCGCCTAAAATCTAGCCTTGCCCAAAAGCACAGCTCACCAGGAGCTCCAGCACCTCGTCCTCCTCCTCCTTCTTCTTCTCTTCTTCTCCTTCTCCTTCGTATTTGTATTTGTGTTCGAATTCGTATTTTTCGGTGCGACGTTCACGCCCCCTGCTGGCAGCCACGCTCCTCTCTCCGCGAGCTGGCGCTCCACTTGGCTGGTCAGCTCCCGCACCGAGGCCTCTGATTGGTTGGGACAGAGAGAGAGAGAGAGAGAGAGAGAGAGAGAGAACAGAGGGACGCACGTGAAGTTACTTTTGTTTGTTTTTTCCGATGGTTAACGTTTTTCCCTTCAATAAGCTTTAAACACACCAAAGTACATAATTATTCAAGTGTTCACGGTGCAACACCCACTAGGGCCTTCCCGCCTGTTAGGTCGGCCTCACCCTCCTTTTAGCTCCAGCCAATCCCCTTCCGTTTAATGTTAATTCAACGGCTGGCTTTGAATTGGTTCAATCATTAACCTGCTCTTCCCTTCCACCGATTAGTTGTTCTCTCACCTACCTTTGTTGAACACACTATTGTAAGTTGCTTTGGATAAAAGGTCTGCTAAAGGACTATAATGTCATTTAATGTCATTTAATGTACACTTTACACACAAACCTTTTTGAATGAATCACGTATGTGTGCATATCAACAACTGAATTTGAGCCCAGAACACAAACACGACCCGATGGACCCATTTCCATCAGCACCACGGTTCACACCAACACTTTTCTCAACACTTACGTTTAGCCGGGAGTCTCTTGTCCGCGGCGATGGCGTTCGGCTGCTGGTAAGCCTGCAGCCGCTTGGGGTCCATCTCCTGCAGCTCGCTTATGTCCGACGACCAGTCGTCGTCCTCGCTGTCCGCCGCCGTAACAACGGATGTAACCGCGGCCGGCGCTGATTTCCGATTGGCCGCGGAGACGAGGGCGGGACCCCTCGCCGGGGTCTGCTGCCGTGCGGCGGGGCTGGGTCTAGCGGCTGGGCTCTGGAGGAGCACCCGCTGGGGTCCGAAAACTTGTGGAGAGCGGCCCCGGGGGTCCTGAGAGGGCCCGCGCCGGCTTGGAAGATCCCCTTCATCTTCCTCCTCCTCCTCGGAGTCCTCCTCTCCTCCTCCTCCTCGGAGTCTTCGTCTGAGCTGAAAGGAGTCGAGACTGCATGGTTAGCATTAGTGCGATTTGCGCCGCTAGCATTTCGCGTGGCACTGTTAGCTAGGTTCGGAACGTTATTTCCGTTTGCTTATCATGAGCACCGTGTCCCGGTGAAACGTGTGCTTTAAGAGTAAGGACAGTGGGACCACTACTCTTTCTCCATACTTGGGAACGGAAGCCTTGGAGGAGGTCTTGGTGCCGGGGGTGGAGATCCGGGGCAGGGCGGCGGTCCTGGTCCTCGGTGTCGGCTGGGGGGTCTTGGCCTGTTTGGCTGGAGGTCCGGACATCACCTGAGTCACCCTGGTGGGTAGGCTACTGGACCGGGGTCTGTTCTGACTTGCTGGAGACACAATCACACAAACACACACACACAAACACACGCACACGCACACGCACACACACACAGTAAGTACTGTTTAGCGGCTCAGCAGTGAGTCACTGGCGCTCTGGAAGGGCTAAGCAGGGCTTACGCTACGCGGTAAACAACCGCCATTTAAGAGAAGAGCTCAGCACTGCTCTCAGAGAGCTTTGCAGAAGATCAGCGTGGCCACAACCAGTGAGCCAATCAGTGAACTAACAAGGTCCCGCCCCCCCGTGTCCTCTCTGAGGTGCTCATTCCTAAATGCTGCTGCGGTAGCCTTGGCGCTATACGAGACTTGACTAGTTGGCTAGACTTGACTAGTTGACTAGCTGATCTACAGTTGGCTTACTTCTTCTACCCATTTCCTCCCGCAGTATGCATTTCCTACAATTTAACACTATATACTATTCTATGTACTATACTTATACTATACAACACTGTACGCAATATAAAGAACAATAAAGTGACTGATGGATGATAAATACATGTGTTAGATTCTGCAAAAAGCATTTAAAAAGCATTTTAAAGTGCCAGTAGTGCAGCAGCATCATGAATACAGTGCAGTACAGGGCAAAGTATGATAGTGTTATGTTAATGACAATGTTAGTGGCAGGACTCTTCAGTAGGCACACTGCCTGGAGATAAAAACTGTCCTTGAACCTGGTGTCATGCTTAAGTAGCCGCTTCCACCACATTTCCTCCACACACAACGCTTCAACGGCCGCCCACGATATCAATCCCAAATCCTGATGGAGAGCAGCAGTTTCCCGATCATTAAGACCTCATATTAGGGCCGTCTGTTCATCTAAATCTCTAAATCTGGAGGATTGAATCCTCATTATTGGTCACATACACACACAGTGAAATGTGTTTCTCTGCATTTAACCCATCCTAGTATTAGGAGCAGTGGTCAGCTATTGTACAGACAGCGCCTGGGCAGCAGTGCAGGGGGTCTGGTGCCTCTGGTGCTCAAGAGCACCTCGGCAGTGCCCAGGTGTTTCGGGGACTTGAACCGGCGACTTTCTTCCCGGTTCCAAAACCAAGTCGCAACAGACTGAGATACATTGCTTGCCTTACATAACGACCTAAACCCCTATTTACATTGTGAAGGGGACAGATCCCTGAAGCGTTTAAACCAGCAACCCAGGTCCATCCCCCCCCCCCCCCACCCACATGACAGTCACGGTACCTCGGGTGGCGGTGGCGGCAACGCTCCGGGCTGTGTCCCGTGACGCGCCGGACGCCGGCCCCCCGGCGGCGGTCCTGCAGCCGCTGCTCCAGGTGGCGCAGCACGTCCTCGCGGTGGCGCCAGTACTGCGGCACCTCGCGGGCAACGCCCTCCCGGGCCGAGGTCACCTGGGGCAGGATGCCGCTCAGCTCCGTGTTCTTCAGGCCGCTCTGCCCCTGGAGGACCAACCCCGGGACACAGGTGAGGGAGACACGGCGACGGTTAAGTCACCCAGCGGATCGGTATGGTCCTCTAACTCACCGGTTCCATCACCCTGGACCTGTATGGTCCTCTAACTCACTGGTTTAAATCACCCTGGACCTCTATAGTCCTCTAACTCACTGGTTTAAATCACCATGGACCTCTATAGTCCTCTAACTCACTGGTTTAAATCACCCTAGACCTGTATGGTCCTCTAAATCACTGGTTTAAATCACCATGGACCTCTATAGTCCTCTAACTCACTGGCTTAAATCACCCTAGACAACTATAGTCCTCTAAATCACTGGTTTAAATCACCCTGGACTGGTTTGGTCCTATAAAATCACCCTGGACCAGTTAAGTCCTCTAAATCACTGGTTTAAATCACCCTGGAAGGGTATGGTCCTCTAAATAACTTGTTGTATTACCCTGGACAGGTATGGTCCTCTTAAATCACTGGTTCAATCACTCTGGACTAGTATGGTCCTCTAAGTCACTGGTTTAATCACCGTGGACCTCTAAAATCATTGGTTCTCAACAGTCTAGCCTTAGGACCCACATGTGTCTTTTAGTCATTAAGTCACAGAAGCATTGACCAACAGTGCAGTAATCCTTCATTTACTGTTAACAACATGGAGCGAACCAAAAAGTGAGTTATTGAAACATGAATTTACATTAAAACATTAGTTCATTGGTGGGCCTTCTTTGTACAGATTAAGGTCTGGCATATGTTCTGTAACTCGACACAAAATGGTCTGACATATGGTCTGCCATATGTCAGATCCACTTAAAGCTTGACCTGTATCTAAAAGTCACTGTCAGTCTCAATAGTACATAGACACAGTTATGTTTTTCGTACCGGCCTGACCCCCAGGTCCTCCAGCTTCTCTTCCAGGGCGTGCTCCAGCGCCGGCCTCAGCTCCTTCCTGAGGTCCGGGTTCCTGCGCAGGGCGGCCGGGGTCGGCCTCTCCCGTCGCTCCGGTGCGGGCATCGCCTCGGCTCTCCTGCTGTCCACGGGTTTTGACACCGGCGGCCTCCTCCTCTCGGAGACGCTGCTGGAGTCTGGGGAACCAAAAAATACATTGATGACACAATACATCCATCTACCATGCCCCGCCTACATTAAACCAATTCACCAATTAATTAAGAACCAATGACCCCATTTGTAGATTAAAGGGCCCCTGGTTTTACCAGGTTCGATCCCCCATTAAAGACATATTATTCTTCTTCTTCTTGGCAGGCTGCTGGGTATGTTAGGGATGTTGATTAGCAACTGACACACCAAACATCCACTGTCTTGCGGGAGTCTCCACCAACATCTATGAGGGATAGATTGCAGCCGACCAGCCTACCAGGTGGTACAGTCCACTAGGTAGGCTGGGTAGGCTGATCTATCTACCCTACCAGGTGGTAAAGTCCACAAGGTAGGCTGATCTATCTACCCTACCAGGTGGTACAGTCCACTAGGTAGGCTGGGTAGGCTGATCTATCTACCCTACCAGGTGGTAAAGTCCACAAGGTAGGCTGGGTAGGCTGATCTATTTACCCTACCAGGTGGTACAGTCCACTAGGTAGGCTGATCTATCTACCCTACCAGGTGGTACAGTCCACTAGGTAGGCTGGGTAGGATGATCTATCTACCCTACCAGGTGGTACAGTCCACTAGGTAGGCTGATCTATCTACCCTACCAGGTGGTACAGTCCACTAGGTAGGCTGGGTAGGCTGATCCAGGTAGCACAGTCCACTTTGACAGGGTGAGTCACCCTCCCACCTGGGACAGGGACCCGTTAATGTGTACATTCATGCCTTCATCCGGGTCTGGAGCGACAGGGGGCTGGCACGTGTCTCACACACACACACACACACACACACACACACACACACACACACACACACACACACACACACACACACACACACACACACACACACACACACACACACACACACACACACACACACACACACACACACACACACACACACACACACAGAGAAGATGAGAACATGCACACGCAATCTGCCCAATCAAGATGAGGGAGGGCGGGCAGGTGGTGGTGGTTGGAGTCCGGTGGAGGCGAGGGTGGCGAAGTGACAGCCACAGACATGGAACAAGCATGGCCATACATGACTGTCCACCACCAACAAGCGCCCCTACCGCACACAAGTTGTCCTCGCCAAAACAAACAAGACTGTGGTTGGCGGGGGTGGATATGAAGATGGTGTGTGTCTGAAGATGCTCAAGAAGGGAGGAGGGGGTGGAGGGGGGGAAGAGGGGCAGACACCATAAACCTGACCAATGAGAGACCGGACCATGCAGTCGGACCATGCGGAAGAGAACGTGCATGTGGATGGATGGAGGAGGAGGAGGAGCTACCTCGCGCACGCTTTACCTCTGTCCTCCTCTGACATCTCCTGTATGGGTTCCAGCTGCTGGGGGGGAGGAGCCGAGGGAGCGGCCTCCTCTGATTGGACGGCGCGACCCAGGATCGGGGGGGGGGGGGGGAGGTCGCGAGGGAGGAGAAAGGGAGGGGAGGGGGTTGGACGGCTACAGTGTTACTGTCTGGACTTGGGTGTCTGTTTTTTTTGAGTGTGCCTGTTTTGTTCCATTACAATTCTCTCAATTTAGGCTCATGCTCAACCAATCACAGGGTGTGAAGAGACGTCGCTGTGGGGTTAATGCAGAGCAAAAGCAAACATTTTGGTTGTTTGTTGTTCTTTGGACTTACCACGCACAACCCGCTTGGGTTTTGGTTCGGGGGCAGGCGCTGAGAAGATCACGAGAGAGAGAGAGAGCGAGAGAGCGAGAGCGAGAGAGCGAGAGCGAATTGTCAACATGGAAACAGAACTGTTTAGATCATTAAAACACTTAATGGAGTCATTTCAATTAATGATGGAGAATACCATACCTGGCACCTCGACTATCTTGGTGGCCGGAGGGTGGGAGGACAGGTTCTTTATCTGAAGAAGAAGAACAACAAGAACAAGAAGAAGAAGAAGATGATGAGGCGTTAGTCGTCACCTGGTGGTGAAGCTTGGTGTCTGCAGGGAGCAACACCGGGGACTATACCAGTGGTTCCCAAACTGTGGGGCGCGCCCCCTAAAGGGAGGGGGGAGGGGGGTGGGAGTTATGACGAGGGGGGGGGGGGGGCTTAATATAAATGATGCAATATCGTAAAGGTGGCTTGTTCCTTTTTAGATTTGCCATTACAGTTCTGTATTTATTACAGACACTCTTTTTAATTAATTCTATAGGAGTGTTCAAGCAAAGGATGTGTCTGAGAGTGTCTTTATGTGGGTGCACGAAGGGGGGGAGGGGGGGGGGGGGGCGGTATTTGTTTATCTACAAAAGGGGGCCTCTGCTGAACCAAGTTGGGAACCACTGGAGTATACAATCGAATATGCTTACATGATTACATTTTTTGGGCTAATATTTTTCAATAAACCGGATTCCTCATCACCCTGTGTCCTTGTCTTCAGGAGGAGCCCTCATGAAGCCATTTTAATGGCTTGCTGCATATAATTATAATAATTATTATTATAATTATATTTGATCTTTACAAGCTCTTCTGTTACATACTGTTGTATTTGAATGTGTGTGTTCCATGGAGGAGAGGCTTTTAATGAATGACTGTTGCTGTATGATAGCATGGGCCAATCTCAGCCAGCCAGTCCAAATACAGGATATCCTGAACAAGACCCCGTCCAGCACCCCGCTTCCTACACAACTACACACAGCAGAGTGTGAGTGTGAGTGTGTGCGTGTGCGTGTGTGTGTGTGCAGATAGACCTCTCTGAGGGATGATGCTGTGTATGTGAGTGAGTAAGTGTTTGTATAGACCAGTTCTCTCTGAGAGGTGATGCTGTGTGTGTGTGTGTGTGTGTGTGTGTGTGTGTGTGTGTGTGTGTGTGTGTGTGTGTGTGTGTGTGTGTGTGTGTGTGTGTGTGTGTGTGTGTGTGTGTGTGTGTGTGTGTGTCAGTGGAGGCTCAAACACTGTCAAACTTGATAGTGAGGCTCCTTCCTTCCTCCCCTACTTTTACAACCACCAGCCGCCACTGGTGTGTGTGTGTATGTGTATGTGTATGTGTATGCGTGTGCGTGTGTGTGTGTGTGTGTGTGTGTGGCTGTGTGTGCAGACCTGTTCTCTCTGAGAGGTGATGGCGTGAGTGTATGTGTGTACGTGTGTGTGTGAGTGTGTACGTGTGTGTGTGAGTGTGTATGTATGTGTTTGTGTGTACTGACCTGTTCCTTTTGGGAGGTGATGGTACGCTCCCTCTCTTGCAGCCTCCTCTCCATCTCCTCCCGTGACCTCTGACCCCGGCTCTGCTCACTCAGCAGCTACCGGGGGGAACCAGTGAAAGAGTGAGTCAGTGAGTCAGTTCAGTCAGTCGGTCGGTCCATGAGTGAGAGAAAGGGAGTGTGTGAGCACATGAGCGGGGGAGTGAGTGAGTAAGTGTGAGCAAGTGAATGTGTGTGTGAGTCAGTAAGTGTGTGTGTGTGTGTGTGTGTGTGTGTGTGTGTGTGTGTGTGTGTGTGTGTGTGTGTGCTGTGCGTAGGTTACCTGGTTCATCTCTGACTTGTGTTGGTTCTTGATGTCCTGCATTCTGGATTCCCACTTTTTATGCTGGTGGGGGTGAGGGGTCAAAAAATCAAAAGACTTCTACAATATAATTGGTACTTTTTTAGCGGGGGAACCTGGTCACCGTCAGGTCAATGTAGTGGGACCCCTCCCACCTGCTTCTTGAGCTGCTTGCTGCGTGCGTGCGCTGCGTGAGTCTGTGCGTGGGCGTGGGCGTCTTGCTCCCTTTCGGCGTGGTGGCGCTGCTGCTGCTGCTGCACGGGGCTGCTCGCCGTCTCCCGCCGCGACATCTGGCTGTGCTCAGACTCCTTCGATGTGGGGGGGGGGGGAGAGACGATGACACACACACTATTGTGATAATTCCGGCACATTTTTTGGACACCTATCCTCCTAAATGTCAGGGCCTTGTCCGGTGCTGACGCTCAGATGCTGAGGGACATTTCTTACCTAAGTTAACGATTATTTATAACGAGTCAATTTGTCTAGATTAAAGATTCAAGATTCGAGGACTTGTATATATTGTCCCAAACACATGCAGTATGAGCAGTGAAATGGAAGTGGCAGTGCTTTACAGGAATTGTGCAAAATACTAGAATAGAAAATCATTTCCCGATTTAAAATATATTTTTTTATATATATTAATTTTTTTATAAAGAATATCAAACACCATGACACGTTTCCAGAGTTTTGAGTTTGAGTTGATGTGTGATGTCTTAACATAGCTTTGCTTATTCTGACAAGGAGCCAAGAAAAACGAAACTATTCCTTTGAAAGCGATCCAGGAACCAAACATCCCCCGAAGCGATGTTTGGTTGATGCATTCCTGAGGCATCCAGTGGAAAATGTTCGGCATTTAGTTACTTGACAAAAGTAAACCTTAACGATGAACTCAATTCGATAAATGTTTTTCCGTCTACAGACTTAATGACTCATCGTTGCGGCGCGATTGGAGCACAGTGAAGAAAAAAAGCCTTTGAGATCGCTACACGAGGGCCTCACAACATAAGGCCGACTCGAGGGAGGGAGAGGGCGTTACGGCTTACGATGCGAGCCTGGAAGTTCCTGGTGTAGAGGAACTCCATCTCCCGGCGGATGCCTCGCGCTGTCCTCGATCTTGCGGTCCGTGCGCGCCATCTCCTCCGCCTTGAAGCGATCCAGCTCCGACCGTCCCGGTGCAGAGTCTCCTGCTCCTTCTCCTGGAGGAGGAAACAAACACACACACACAAGAGAAGTGCCATCAGTGTCTATGGAAGCAAAACTGTAAAACAGCAAAATAACTCACAACACTGTTGACTCGCGGGTTTAAGATATAGAGTTTGAAAGGGAGTGTGCCGCTACGGTTGTTAAACAATGACATTTTCCCACCTGATGACGTCAACGACCAACATCGGGGAGAAATCCCTGTGAATTTGTGATTTCGAAATCACTTTTCAAAGTGCTACAGCTGACTGATACACTTGTGAACTAACAAGACAGGCAGGCAGGCAGACAGACACGCAGATAGACAGGCAGACAGACAGGCAGATCGACAGGCAGACAGACAGGCAGGCAGACAGACAGGCAGACAGACAGGCAGACAGACAGGCTACCTGAGCCTCCTTGGCCAGCAGGGTCTGCTGCCCCAGCTCCTCCTTCAGGCTGCTGATCTCCGCCTTCAGGACGTCCAGCTGAGACTTCTTCTCGCTGTCCGACCGGGACTCTGTTAGCACAGCCACGGGACAAACAAATATATATATTTTTTTATATATATATTTTGTGTTGACGTTTGGTATTCTTTTATGTTGTTATTTTCTTCTCGAACCACCAGAGGAAGCCAAAAGCAAACCTTTTGCTTAAAGCCGTAATTATAAAACACTAGAAAAAAGAAAATAGTTAACGGTGGCAAACGCAGGATAAAAAAAGTAGTTATGTATAACCCAGGTGATCAAAGACAACGCTTTACAATAATCCACATTCAAATGGAATATAGTTGGTGAGAGTGACAAAAACATAGCCAGAACAGACTCAAAGGTAGGTAACGCCAACGCCACTTTTTGCTGTACGAGGACAATGTTTAAGTTTAAGAGAGAGGGGGGGCAGGGGTGGGGGGGGGGGGGTTTCCACTCACGCTGCATCTCAAACTCGTCTGGGTGACGGCGCTGCAGGTGGTTCTGGAGGAAGGAGGAGTTGATGAAGGACTTGTCACAATGGGGACACTGACGGAGGACGACAGCAGAGGACATCGGTGTTAGTAACAGCAGACTGACATATCGGCAACAACATGTGATACACGCACGCACACACACACACACACCGGATACACACACTGCTGGCTGTCTCCTTACATGGCTGACTCCGCCGTCGGTGGTTGAATTTGTTTGAAAGGGAGTGTGCCGCTACGGTTGTTAAACAATGACATTTTCCCACCTGATGACGTCAACGACCAACATCGGGGAGAAATCCCTGTGAATTTGTGATTTTTCGAAATCACTTTTCAAAGTGCTACAGCTGACTGATACACTTGTGAACTAACAAGACAGGCAGGCAGGCAGACAGACACGCAGATAGACAGGCAGACAGACAGGCAGATCGACAGGCAGACAGACAGGCAGACAGACAGGCAGATAGACAGGCAGACAGACAGGCAGATCGACAGGCAGACAGACAGGCAGACAGACAGGCTACCTGAGCCTCCTTGGCCAGCAGGGTCTGCTGCCCCAGCTCCTCCTTCAGGCTGCTGATCTCCGCCTTCAGGACGTCCAGCTGAGACTTCTTCTCGCTGTCCGACCGGGACTCTGTTAGCACAGCCACGGGACAAACAAATATATATATTTTTTTTATATATATATTTTGTGTTGACGTTTGGTATTCTTTTATGTTGTTATTTTCTTCTCGAACCACCAGAGGAAGCCAAAAGCAAACCTTTTGCTTAAAGCCGTAATTATAAAACACTAGAAAAAAGAAAATAGTTAACGGTGGCAAACGCAGGATAAAAAAAGTAGTTATGTATAACCCAGGTGATCAAAGACAACGCTTTACAATAATCCACATTCAAATGGAATATAGTTGGTGAGAGTGACAAAAACATAGCCAGAACAGACTCAAAGGTAGGTAACGCCAACGCCACTTTTTGCTGTACGAGGACAATGTTTAAGTTTAAGAGAGAGGGGGGGCAGGGGTGGGGGGGGGGGGGGTTTCCACTCACGCTGCATCTCAAACTCGTCTGGGTGACGGCGCTGCAGGTGGTTCTGGAGGAAGGAGGAGTTGATGAAGGACTTGTCACAATGGGGACACTGACGGAGGACGACAGCAGAGGACATCGGTGTTAGTAACAGCAGACTGACATATCGGCAACAACATGTGATACACGCACGCACACACACACACACACACCGGATACACACACTGCTGGCTGTCTCCCTACATGGCTGACTCCGCCGTCGGTGGTTGAATGAATGTGTGTATGAACGGGTGAATGTGAGGCATGACTTGTGAAGCACTTTGGATAAAAGCGCTACATAAAAGCATCCATTACCATCCATTACCGTTACACACACGCACACACACACACAAACACATTGTTGATTTAACATGTTCATGGGGACGCAGATTGCTGTGTCAGAGTGAGACAACAGTGTGGACACTGAGGGAGGAAGACACTGCGATGGGAGATTGATGGTAGTATTAGTAAACTGACATATTGGCGAGGAAATGTGGATTTTGTATGTTTACGGGGGGACAAAGCGTTTCACAGGCCCACATTTGAGGACGGGCCCCAAACAGGAAACCTCGAGAAAGGGAAAACATCCCTCCTCCTCCTCCTCCTCCTCCTCCTCCTCCCACGGGGGGATCTGACATGTTTATTGCCCTTTGGGGTTAGGCCTTGGAGTAGCAAATGCTAGCTAGTTAGCCAGCTGTCATTTATACAAAATGCACTCCAACGAGGCTAGAAGAGGCTTGGCTATGATACGAGTGTAGCCTTATTTGACGCGTGTTTCCACACACACAAACGCACATGAACACACAGCCACACACACACACACACACACTCACGCATGAACACACACACTCAAGGAAGATCACACACTACATTTAACATCGCCGCTGGCTTTCGACGGTGACTTCATTCAATTTTAAAGCCGCTGCTAGCGATATCCTGTAGCGACATCCTGTGGCTCCATCTGGCTATCTCAAACCATATTGGGACGCTAAAACCACAACAGTAGGCAGAAGCTGCTCTGAAATAACTCAGAATGGTCATTGACTTCCATCCAGTTTATTAGATATACTATATAAGGGTAAGGGTGATTGCTGGGGGGGGGGAATATACACAACGGTGATATCTATTGCGAAGAAACATGCTAAGATTAATATTTAATGCAACCAACGACAAAAGTCAAATGTCCCGACAGAACACACACACACACACACACACACACACACACACACACACACACACACACACACACACACACACACACACACACACACACACACACACACACACACACACACACACACACACACACACACACACACACACACACACACACACACACACACACACACTTGTGAGACTCTATCAATAATTGAGCCAATGAAAGCTGGCTAATCAACAGCGTCTGTTAGCAGTGCGGCTAGCCCCGCTGCCCGGCAACCGGCACTCACGACAACTAAACGCCACTGCCGTTGCCCCGGCAACAGGGCTGCTCAGGTCAACAACACTTGAAGGACGACAAGGCAGAGGTCTCTCGCTTTTTTAGACCGGTGGCTAAAAATAGACACGCTGCGGTTGTAGAAGAAGAAGAAGAAGAAGAAGATAATAAAGACGAAATAACAGTATTGCTGAATCATAATGGGAATACAATTGTTGTATCGTCATTATTAGGGCTATGGCAGTGACATTTCTAATTTGCACTACTGTAGGCCTACATAGGGCCAACGCAATATGTATACGTACAATTTTACAATTCCAACCCTAATATATAGATTTTAGCATATACAATATGTATATAATATAATAATGTTTCAATATAATATATAATGTTTCAATTGCTGTTTGTAAGAGGGGCCGTGAGGGATTGCTACCCAATTTTGGTTGTACTTAGGGCATTCTGGTTCAGATTCAGATTCTGGTTCAGATTATAGATGTTTGACAACCCCCTCCCGGGAGGAGGCAGGGGGAGGGGAGGTGCTAGGCCACTTGAGGCACTGAGTTGCCTCCTTTTATTTAAGTGGATTAAAAGAACCGGCAAAAAAAAACGTATTGTCAGCCGATGGCGCCATCTGCTCCACAAACCCTATTTCATTATCAGACCCCCAAAACATAAAGGCCCCTAAAATATTATAAACTGATGTATTAATTTAATTCATTTAAAGCCATTTTATCGGGGTTGAGTCTCACACATTTAGCTTGTGTTTAGTTTTTTTTGGGGGGGGGGGGGGTTTACAGCAACTGCAAAACCAGATGACAGTTGAACAAAGGGAGACCTGAGAGAGAGAGGCTACAGAACAATGACAGCACAGAGGGGGGGGGGAGGTGGAGAAGGGGGAGGTGTCTGCCTGCTCTCCATATGTACAATGTATTGATAACACCTCAGAGAGAGAGAGAGAGAGAGAGAGAGAGAGAGAGAGAGAGAGAGAGAGAGAGAGAGAGAGAGAGAGAGAGAGAGAGAGAGAGAGAGAGAGAGAGAGAGAGAGAGAGAGAGAGAGAGAGAGAGAGAGAGAGAGAGCAGAGAGAGAGAGAGAGAGAGAAAGAAACAGAGAGAGATAGAGAGGAGACTGATGGAGAGGGGGGGAGAGGGGGATAAACAGAGTGATAGAGGGTGAGGGAGAAAGACAGACAGAGAGAGAGAGGGGGGAGACCGATGGAGAGGGGGGGGGGGGGGGGAGTACCAGAGAGAGAGGGTGAAGGAGATAGAGAGAGAGAGAGAGAGGGTAAGGGGGACGGAGCGAGAGGAGAGGGGATACAGCCAAGTAAGAAAGACAACAGAAGGAAGAGAGAAAGAGAGAAAGAGAGAAGAGAAAGAGAGGAAAACATCACCAGAGCACACAACCTGTCAGTAGGGTGGGGGGGGTGGGGAGGTCGTCCCTCCATACCTTGTGGCTGCCCACGCACTGGGGCCCCAGCATTATCTGCTGCGTGCAGATCACCTTCTTCCGCTGCTTCAGTTCCTTGGTGAACGCCCGCGCCTGCTCCTCCAGCCGCTCGCGCTCCCCGCCCGCCGCCGCCAGCCTCCGCTCGGCCTCCCCCAGGTGCTCGGCCAGCGCCGCCTGGCAGTGCAGGAGCCACTCCACCGTCAGCTGGGCCAGCCGGAAGAGCTTGGCCAGCGCCGGGTCCAGCGGCGAGCGGCACCGCGAGCAGCACTCACCCTCCAGGCTGCAGAAGGCCACGGCCGTCACGTGCTGCTGCAGGGCGTCCACGTCCAGCTCGCTCGCCACCCGCTCCACGTCCAGCGAGCCCACGCCACGCCAGTCCACGCTCTCCCGCCGCGCCCGGAACTTGAACGGCGGCAGAGTCGTCGTCGTCGCTATCACCGGCGGCGGTGGAGGCGGGGCCACGCCGGAGGGGGTCATGGCGGCGGCGTCGGAGCGGGAGGAGGAGGAGTTGGAGAGGAGGTGGTGCTGGTGCTGTTGGCTGAGGGAGGGGGAGTTGAGGAAAGAGGGGATCCCCGCCGAGGAGTGGGTGCCCTGGGTG
>JANIIK010000181.1:5000-20000 GCA_027704905.1 Muraenolepis orangiensis
CTCATCTTTCATCTTTCGCCCCTCCAAAATCAAAGAGATCATTTAGTCACAGCGGATCAGACACACGCAAGTTCATTCTTTCTCATGCAGGCCATCACTGTGAGTATCATATCAGTGCCCGGCTGTTTTATTTTCTTACAGAACCCCCGAGCCCGCAACTATTGGCGGGTTTCCCCTTGATTGCTTCTACCGATCCTGGCAATAATTAATTGTGGCCGATCAGATGATTCTTATCTATCTGGCTCACTCTTTCCCTCCCACCACCCCTCCATACAGCCTGCTAACGCGGCCGCCGCGGTGGGGGGGGCCCCCCTCCGGAGGCGGCCGCTGCTGCTGACCCGAGCGGTCGGCGGTGGCGCGCGGTGTGACGTCTCGGACGCGGAGCGGGCGCGGGCGCGGGCAGGGGCGAGGTATTCATCACCCGCCTCGACTACTGCAACTCTCTCCTGGCGGGACTCCCCGCCTCTGCAACCAAGCCCCTCCAACGCATCCAGAACTCAGCAGCGTGGTATTCAACCTACCTTCCGCGATCTCCACTGGCTTCCAGTAAATGCTCGCATCAAATTCAAGATTCTGGTGCTGACCTTTAGGGCAGTCAATGGAACTGCCCCGGCCTACCTCCAGGCGTTGGTCAAACTCTACATCCCAGCCAGAGCGCTCCGCTCAACTTCTGCCAGGCGACTTGTTCGACCTTCACTAAGGTCAACCAAACATCGCTCGTCCAAAACCCAGCTCTTCACGGCACTGGCCCCACAGTGGTGGAATGAACTCCCGTCTCATGTCAGGATGGCAGAGTCCCTCGCCAGCTTCCGCAAGAGACTCAAGACCCACCTGTTCAGAGTCCACCTGGACTCTCCTTTGTAAAACCCCTAAACTTGCTTAAGTCCTGACATTAATAGCTCTTAGCATGTTGTATATGTTAGCAAGTGTATGTCCTTAATGTTGTTAACACGCTCTTATCACAGCTACTTAAGCAGGTGACCTAGCAGTACGAAATTGTGTTATTCATCTTGTCAATATGAATACTTGTGAACTGCTGTATTTATATGTTTGCGTACCCCAGTGTTATGCTATTGTCTGCTTCAACTAATGTACACCTTGTAAGTCGCTTTGGATAAAAGCGTCACGAGGATCTGGTGGTTCACTGTGTCGAACGCCGCAGACAGGTCGAGAAGGATCAGTACCGATGAGAGGGACGAGCTTCTGGCATCACGAAGAGACTCTGTCACTGCGAGCAGTGCCGTCTCCGTGGAGTGCGCAGCCTTGAAGCCTGACTGGTGAGGGTCGAGGAGGTTGTTCTGGGAGAGATAGGAAGAAAGTTGTGAGGAGACAGCCCGTTCAAGGGTTTTGGACAGGAATGATAGGAGAGATACCGGTCTGTAGTTTTGGACATCAGTGATGTCTAGGGATGGTTTCTTGAGGAGCGGCTTGATTCTGGCAGTCTTGAAGGCTGCCGGAAACAGGCCTGCCTCAAGGGAGATGTTGATTTGGGATGTAAGGAAGGGAAGGATATCGCCCGAGATGTCCTGGAGAAGAGAGGAAGGGATTGGGTCGAGGGGGCAGGTGGTAGGGTGGTTAGATGTCACCAGTTTGTTAACTTCATCGGGGGAGAGGGGGTTGAAACAGGTAAGGTTAGTGGGGGTGGGAGAGGAGGGAGGGAGGAAAGCGGTGGGGGTGAAGGAGGAGGTAATGTCGTTCACCTTCTTCGTAAAGAAGGTGACAAAGTCATCAGCTGAGAGGGAGGAGGGAGGGGGAGGGGAGGGGGGGTTGAGGATGGAAGAGAACATGGAGAAAAGTTTCCTTGGGTTAGAGGCAGAAGAGTTTATTTTTGTACGGTAGAAGGCAGATTTAGCAGCCGATACCGTGGAGGTGAAGCCAGCGAGGAGACGGAGGTAGCGAGCGAGGTCATCAGAGGAGTCCGATTTCCTCCATTTTCTCTCGGCCGCCCGTAGCTCTGCTCTACAAGCCCGCAGAGGTTCGGACAGCCAAGGAGGTGGAGGAGAGGCTCGTGCTGGTCTGGAGGTGAGAGGACAGAGAGAGTCGAAGGAGGAGGAGAGAGAGGAAGTCAGAGTGGAGGAGGCTTCCTCCACCGACAAGAGAGAGAATTGTTGGGGGGATGGTAGTGAGGATAGGACAGATGCGGAGAAAGAAGAGGGAGAGAGAGTTTTCAGGTTACTACGGAAGGTAACAATGTGGGGAGTAGTGGGTAGGGAGGTGGGGGATTTGAGAGGGAGAGAGAAAGCAACAAAATGGTGATCAGAGACAGGGAGGGGTGTGACCGAGATCACCGAGGTGGTACAGGATCTTGTGAAGACAAGATCCAGTTGGTTCCCAGCTCTGTGGGTAGGGGGAGAAGGAGTGAGTGTTAGACCGAATATGGCAAAAAAGTTAATGAATTCAGGAGATTGTAACTTATCCGACTGGATGTTGAAGTCACCCAGAACCACGAGTGGGGTGCCGTCCTCAGGAAAGCAGCTGAGGAGGGCGTCCATCTCGTCAAAGAAGTCACCAAGAGGGCCCGGTGGTCGGTAAATTACGGCAATGTTGAGCCTAGTTGGGATTGTAACAGAAACAGCATGAAATTCGAGTGCCGATCTGGTCAGATGACCCAGAGGGAGTACCTGATATGACCAGTTTGGAGAGACTAGGAGTCCCGTTCCTCCACCACGCCCAGAGGGTCGGGGGGTGTGGGTGAAGGAGTAGGTCGCGGAGAGAGCAGCTGCGGTAGCCGTGTTCTCAGGGGTGATCCAGGTCTCGGTGAGAGCCAGGAAGTGGAGAGACTGGAGTGCGGCGTAGGCCAGAATGGTTTCTGTCTTCTTGACCGACGATTGGCAATTCCAGAGTCCCCCTTTCACCACAAGATCTGTGAAGGTAGAAATAGTAGGATAGAGGAGATTGGAAGGGTTGCGGCGTCGAGAGGGAGAGCCTCGATGCCATCTATTGCGGGAGGATGTCCAGACTACAATGGAATGACGACACATAGCAAGGGTAGGGGGACTAGATTTGGCTAAGTAGGACTAACTCCCTAGACACTCCAGTAGAACGACTCCTTGGTCTTTGTTCTGGGTCTTAGTTCCTGGGGCCTGACGCTAAATGCTGACGCTAACAAACTACTTCTATGTTAATAGCCTATGCGATAGGGAGAGAGACTCATGCAGGGTTAGGCTCCTCCCTGTCGTTAACTCTATTGACTATGGCTGTATGGGCCAGACTGGGTGATTATCTTAGCACAACAATAGGCCTGTACACCTCACTTACTATGTACAGGTAACTAGCTTTGAGAAAAAGGTTCTACAATTTTATCAACACAAATAACAACAAGAACAACAATAAATCGTATGTCTACTTACCCACAGCAGAATACTATGTAGCCTGCTTCAAGAACAAAAATGTACAAAAGGCACAGGTTCTAGTGATTCTGTGCCATTTAAGTACTGACTCCCCCGACATACTGTACAACAAGGCGTATAATGGTGGAGAACCCGCGGAGAAGCAAGGAGGGACTCCTACAATAGAGTAGGCTAATGCTACGTGGTAAACGGACTGGCATTTATATAGCACTTTTATCCAAAGTGTCACGCCTCACATTCACCCATTCATACACACCTTCATCCACCGACGGGCGGAGTCAGCCATCAAGGAGACAGCCGGCAGGGAGTCGGGAGAAGTGAGGGTAAGGGACACCTCTGGGGACACTTTTGCTAGGAGGAGCCTGGAGGGGGGGGGGATTGGACCAGCAACCTTCGGGTTGTGTGTGACGACCGCTCTACCTCCTGAGCTGCTGGGAATCATCCAGCGCTCATCTCCTGTCTTGTCATTTACAATAACAAATGATTCTACCCAACTAGTATGTGTCCCGTGTACCCGTGTACCCCCCCCCCTGGAAAGATAATGAAAGTCATAGAAAGAAATAAAGCAAAGACACTGCGGGATTTATGGTCCTTCCCGTCACATTCACAGATATTAGGGCCTCTGTCAAATCCAAAGCTGCACGCTCTCTCTCTCTCTCTCTCTCTCTCTCTCTCTCTCTCTCTCTCTCTCTCTCTCTCTCTCTCTCTCTCTCTCTCTCTCTCTCTCTCTCTCTCTCTCTCAATCGTCCCGGATCTCCAGCTGAGTCCGAGCGGCGTGTCCGCAACAGCGCGATGAATAAACTGGTGGCAGTAAAACGGTGATCCTTATCAAAGCCGATGCGCGGCTTAAATGTATGCTAGTATATAGCGACGGCCCGCTATCTGTTATCGAGAGAGAGAGAGAGAAAAGAGTTGGGAATGCCCGTGAGTCAAGCTGCTGCTGCTGCTGTGTTATTCATGGTGATAAATCACATCACCTTGAACACACAACGGCAAAGGGCAGCGTCCACTCCCACTGTTGGTGTCCACCAGCGCATTTGGGTCTGCAGAATCCTTCACCTGTCATATGCTGTATGTGTTTGTGTGGAGAGGATGTGGTTGGCAGCTGGTTTGAGCAGCCTCACCTGCACACCTGGATCTAAATCTGGAGGATTGAATCCTCTTTTATTGGTCACATACATGCACACACACACACACACACACACACACACACACACACGCACACACACACACACACACACACACACACACACAAACACACACACACACACACACACACACACACAAACAGAGAAATGTGTTTCTCTGCATTTAACCCATCCTAGTATTAGGGGCAGTGGGCAGCTATTGTGCCTTCTGGTGCCTTGCTCAAGGGTTACCTTGGCAGTGCAGTCCAGAGGTTGTAACGGCGTTCTACATGTGCCTTGGAAAAGCCACTTTGGTGGCGTGAAACGACGATTGAGAGAGAGAGAGAGAGAGAGAGAGTGAGAGAGAGAGAGATAGAGAGAGAGAGAGAGAGAGAGAGAGAGAGAGAGAGAGAGAGAGAGAGAGAGAGAGAGAGAGAGAGAGAGAGAGAGAGAGAGAGAGAGGAGGTGATAAGGAAGAGAGGAGCAAGGGAGGAGAGGAGGAGGAGGAGGAGGGGGGATATAATGGATGACCACGGACAGCACTGCAGCAAGCCAGGCTGGACACCCTCACGTGGGCCTGAGGAGGCGGCGAGGACGGGGATTGAACGAGACGCCGACCTGAGCTCAAACTACGCCGCATGCAGCAGCAGCGTAGTTAGTCGGAGCCGTGTCTCCCAATACTAAGAGCTTCGGGAGGGTAAAGCCTCATCCGCCAAAGTCAAAGCATAGGGCTACCAATAACGTAATAACGTATCATTTGTCGTCGGCGTGTTGCTTTCGATTGTTATCCTGTCATATCCTCATAGAACACAACAGTTGTTGTTTTTTTCATCTTCAAATATCTATTGATAGAAGAAAAAAAGAAGGAAGGAAGGGCCAGGCTTAGGAAAAGAACCATGCTGGAAACAGAGAAGAAAAGCACTACTAGCAGCAGACTGGTGGAATCAACAGTAGAATCCACCAGGAGCCAGAGTAGGACATCACGCTCCATGCTATCTCCCACGCCGACTCAACACTCAACACTCAACATTCAAGACACTTGATTCATCCCCAGGGAAATGAAGGTGCAACAGTTGAAACAGGGGGATAAATGCACACAAATATACTAATACCTAAAACTAAATAACAACAAACTAAACTAAACTAAACTTGTATAAACAAAATATAACTAAATGAAATCTAAATTAAATCTAAATGTATTGACGAATGAATTGAACAATTTACAGTATTATTACAGTAATACGCAGGTATATACAATATACAACAATACGTATAGTGTAAATTGGTAGTAATAAAATACTAATAAATAACTCAGATGAATACTGAAAAAGTGACATGTGAAAAGTGAAAAGTGAAATAGAATTTACAGTGCAAAAATTACAGTGAAGGGATTTACAGTGCGTTGACCTCAGGTCACTGAGTCTCCACTGTCCCTCTCACGACCCGAGGTCAGAGAGTCAGAGAGTCAGAGAGACAGAGAGTCAGAGAGACAGAGAGTCAGAGAGTCAGAGAGTCAAAGAGTCAGAGAGTCAGAGAGTCAGAGAGTCAGAGAGACAGAGAGTCAGAGAGTCAGAGAGTCAGAGAGACAGAGAGACAGAGAGTCAGAGAGTCAGAGAGTCAGAGAGTCAGAGAGACAGAGAGACAGAGAGACAGAGAGTCAGAGAGTCAGAGAGTCAGAGAGTCAGAGAGTCAAAGAGTCAGAGAGTCAGAGAGTCAGAGAGTCAGAGAGTCAGAGAGACAGAGAGTCAGAGAGACAGAGAGTCAGAGAGTCAGAGAGTCAGAGAGACAGAGAGTCAGAGAGTCAGAGAGACAGAGAGTCAGAGAGACAGAGAGTCAGAGAGTCAGAGAGTCAGAGAGTCAGAGAGACAGAGAGTCAGAGAGTCAGAGAGTCAGAGAGACAGAGAGTCAGAGAGACAGAGAGACAGAGAGTCAGAGAGTCAGAGAGTCAGAGAGTCAGAGAGACAGAGAGTCAGAGAGTCAGAGAGACAGAGAGACAGAGAGACAGAGAGACAGAGAGTCAGAGAGTCAGAGAGTCAGAGAGACAGAGAGACAGAGAGTCAGAGAGACAGAGAGACAGAGAGACACTAAGGAAAACCAAGACATCGTGACTGATTCAAAGACAGGCGCCCAAATTAAGCCACAGGAAACAACTTCCAGATTCCAGAAAGAGCGAAGTGAAAGATGGACGGAGAGAGGGGGCTACCAAGAGATCTTAGAATTACAAATCATTGGGGCGGCAGTAGCTCAGGAGGCGGTCGCCTCACAACCAAGAAGGGTTGCTGGTTCGAGCCCCTGTTCCTCCTCAGGTCATAATACAGGTCGAGGTGTCCTTGAGCAAGAGAAACCACTAACCGCGGGGCAGAGACTGCCCAGACTTCTCCTGTGCCGTTATAAAAGGAGGGCCTCCTTGTTGAAGATAACCGGTTATGTACGGCACGTGATGCCATAGTTCAGACCGTCGGTCGGACCGGAGTTTGCTTTTCTGTGATTTAAATAATCCTAATCCTCTTTGGAAGCAGGGCTGTAGAGACTGAGAGACACGTTGCAGTGTGTTTGTCACCGGGCTTGTGACAAGACATTCTGCTGGGTTCTACTCTGGGTTCTATGTGTGAATCTGAAAGGGGGGGGGGGGGGGGGGGGGGTTGCCTTGTGTCACGTGTTACGAGGTGTTAGGAGGGGAGGCAGGCACTGTGCCAAAGCGTCTCTCTCTGTCGTACATGAGCTGAGCTGATCTGATCTGATCTGATCTGTACCCCGTTCATCAAAGGCACTTTGATCCCCCCCCAAAAACAAACACTTTCACAGCAATAAGATCCTGATCCTGGAGATAACCCTCACACCCCCCCCCTCACACACCCCCCCCCCCTCACACACCCCCCCCACCACCCTCACACCCCCCCCCCACACCCCCCTCCTACCACCCTCACACCCCCCCACCCTCACACCCCCCCCCTCACACCCCCCCCCCACCACCCTCACACCCCCATCACACCCCCCCCACCCTCACACCCCCCTCACCCTCACACCCCCCCCCCACCACCCTCACACCCCCCCCACCCTCACACCCCCCCCACCCACACCCCCCTCACCCTCACACCCCCCCCACCCACACCCCCCTCACCCTCACACCCCCCCCACCCACACCCCCCTCACCCTCACACCCCCCCCTCACAGCCAAATTCATTCATTAAAACACACTTTTTATTGGATTTCCTTTAACTGGCTGGAATTCCGCTAATTGACTCCCTCACTCTGACGTTCTTATCTTAAATGACTTTTAAAAACGGCCCAAGGGGTGGCTGGCTTTAATCCTGTCTTCTACCGGCCCTTAACACAGCAACAAGAACAGCAGAGAGGAACGTGAGCTAAAGGCCAAACGTGACCTACAGCCCTCACTTTAAGGTTCCAGCTGTGGCCACTCAGCTCCATGTGGCCAACATCTAATCCAAATGTGTGAGGTGTGATGACTCCTAAGTGTACGCCATGGTTCTATATCTGTGGGTCCCACCGGCTGGAACCTCTCTCTGTGTGTGTTCATACCCATGAAGGACCCTGAGAGACAGGAACGGGCCTAGAGGGGCTCTTCTAGTGAGCTGGGTGCCTAACAGGATAGTTCAGTCTGATGGGACTAGGCCCGGGGGGAGGGGAACCAGAAGGTCGCCGGTTCAAGTCCCCGAAAAAAACCACCCGGGCACTGCCGAGGTGCCCTTGAGCAAGGCACCCCCCCCCCTACACTGCTCCAGAGGCAGCTGTATATACAGTAGCTGCCCACTGCTCCTAAATAGTAGTATGGGTTGAATGCACACATTTCACTGTGTGTGTTCATGTACGTATGTACCAATAAAGACCATTCAATCCTCCAGATTTAGATTTAGATTGAGCTAGCAGGCAGGCGAGTCATGGCAGGTGCTTGTCGTGCGTGTGCAGCATGACTGAATGCATGCCATGTCCCCATTGGAGCGGTGCACACGTCATAGGGGCCAATAGGAGCGGAGGGGGGTGGGAGGGGCTAAATGTGGTCTCGCTAACACTCTCTCGTGTCCACTGGAACAAAAGACTAAAGCGAATGGAGCGACGATCAGAGCCGTTCATAAGTCACCCGCGTGCGTGCGGTACATGAAGAGGAGGAGGAGAAGGCTACCGATAGCCTCATAATACTCTCATCACTCATCACAGAGCGGCAAACTAAAACAGCGGTTGGCATTCGTGACTCATTTATGTGCTTTACCTTGGATTAAAAAATAATAATAATAACCACGTTGGCAAAACAGCGAAGCCGTCAAAACATTCTCCAGAGCAGGTTGACACTTTCCCTGGCGCTCCGAGCGCTTTCAGTGCACCATCTGCCAGAGAGAGAGAGAGAGAGAGAGAGAGAGAGAGAGAGAGAGAGAGAGAGAGAGAGAGAGAGAGAGAGAGAGAGAGAGAGAGAGAGAGAGAGAGAGAGAGAGCTGTCAAGATCTCCAACACACCCAGGCCTGGTTTGAGCCTCGCAGTCAAGCCTGGGAGAGAGGGAGGGAGAGAGAGAAAGGGAGAGAATGTGTGTTTGTGTGTGTGCGTGCGTGCGTACGTGCGTGCGTGCGTACGTGCGTACGTGCGTGCGTGTGTCTGTGTGTGTGTGTCTAACCCTCCAGTCATTACAGAAAACCCTGGACAGCTGCTCACCTGGGACACATGCACAAGCGTGCATTGATACATAGTGAGAGAGAGAGACAGAGAGAGAGAGACATAGAGCGAGAAAGAGAGAAAGTGAAAGTGAAAGTCAAATGTAAAAATGTGAAGAGAGCAATTGAGATGATATCTCCATGTCAGAAATGTCCTCACGCATTTGTCATGCCACTGTCCACACACACACACACACACACACACACACACACACACACACACACACACACACACACACACACACACACACACACACACACACACACACACACACACACACACCACACACACACACACACACACACACACACACACACACACACACACACACACACACACACACACCACACACACACACACACACACACACACACACACACACACACACACACACACACACACACACACACAGCAGACCCAGATAGGGCATGCAGCACTTGAACACTGTGCTATCCATCCTGCTGGACCTCGCCCACTGTGTGCTACCGCTTCACAAATGATCTACAACATGCCTATGTCTCTCTCTCTCTCTCTCTCTCTCTCTCTCTCTCTCTCTCTCTCTCTCTCTCTCTCTCTCTCTCTCTCTCTCTCTCTCTCTCTCTCTCTCTCTCTCTCTCTCTCTCTCTCTGTCTGTCTCACACCCTCTCTCTCTCTCTTCGTCTCACACCCTCTCTCTCTGTCTCACACCATCGCTCTCTGTCTTAGACCCTCTTTCTGTCTCACACCCTCCCTCTCTCTCTGTCTCACACAATCGCTCTCTGTCTTAGACCCTCTTTCTGTCTCACACCCTCCCTCTCTCTCTGTCTCACACCATCGCTCTCTGTCTTAGACCCTCTTTCTGTCTCACACCCTCCCTCTCTCTCTGTCTCACACCATCGCTCTCTGTCTTAGACCCTCCCTCTGTCTCACACCCTCTCTCTCTGTCTTACATCTTCTCTCGCTCTGTCTCACACCCTCTCTATTTGTCTCACATCATCTCTGTCTCTGTCTCACACCCTCTATCTCTGTCTGTCCCACACATCGCTCTGTATCACACCCGCTCTCTCTCTCTGTATCACACCCTCTCTCTCTGTCTCACACCCTCTCTCTCTCTGTCTCACACACTCTCTCTATGTCTTAAACCCTCCCTCTGTCTCACACCCTCTCTCTCTATGTCTTACACCCCCCTCTGTCTCACACCCTCTCTCTCTCTCTGTATCACACCCTCTCTCTCTGTCTCACAACCTCTCTCGGTCTCACACCCTCTCTCTCTGTCTCACACCCACTCTCTCTGTCCCGCACCCTCTCTCTCTGTCTCATACCCTCTCTATTTGTCTCACATCATCTCTGTCTCTGTCTCACACCCTCTCTCTCTGTCTCACACCTGCTCTCTCTGTCTCACACCCTCTCTATTTGTCTCACACCATCTCTCTCTCTCTGTCTCACACCCTCTATCTCTGTCTGTCCCACACATCTCTCTGTATCACACCCTCTCTCTCTGTCTCACACCCTCTCTCTGTGTCTCATACCCTCTTTCTGTCCCACACCCTCCCTCTCCCTCTGTCTCACACCCTCTCTCTCTGTCTAGCACCCCCTCTCTCTGTCTCAAACCCTCTCTCTCTTTGTCTCACACCCTCTCTCTCTGTCTTATATAATCTCTCTCTGTCTCACACCCTTTCTCTGTGTCTCACACCCTCTCTCTGTCTCACACCCTCTCTCTGTCTCACACCCTCTCTCTGTGTCTCACACCCTCTCTCTCTCTGTCTCACACCCTCTCTCTCTGTCTCACACTCTCTCTATGTCTCACACCCTCTCTATTTGTCTCACATCATCTATGTCTCTGTCTCACACCCTCTCTCTCTGTCTCACACTCTCTCTCTGTCTCACACCCTCTCTCTCTGTCTCACGCTCTCTCTCTGTCTCACACCCTCTCTCTCTGTCTCACACCCACTCTCTCTGTCTCACACCCTCTCTATTTGTCTCACATCATCTCTGTCTCTGTCTCACACCCTCTCTCTCTGTCTCACACCCTCTCTATTTGTCTCACACAATCTCTCTCTCTCTGTCTCACACCCTCTATCTCTGTCTGTCCCACACATCTCTGTATCACACCATCTTTCTCTGTCTCACACCCTCTCTCTGTCTCACACCCTCTCTCTCTCTCTGTCTCACACCCTTCTCTCTCTCTCTGTCTCTCACCCCTTCACTCTCTGTCTCACACCCTCTTTCTCTCTCCCACACCCTCTCTCTCTGTCTCACACCCTTTCTCTCTCTGTCTCACACCCTCTCTCTCTCTGTCTCACACCCTCTTTCTCTCTGTCCCACACCCTCTCTCTGTCTCACACCCTCTCTCTCTCTCTCTCTCACCTCTCTCTCTCTCTCTCTCCTCTCTCTCTCACACCCTCTCTCTCTCTCTGTCTCACACCCTCTCTCTCTGTCTCACACCCTCTCTCTCTGTCTCACACCCTCTCTCTCTCTCTCTCTCACACCCTCTCTCTCTCTGTCTCACACCCTCTCTCTCTGTCTCACACCCCTCTCTCTGTCTTATATAATCTCTCTCTGTCTCACACCTTTCTCTGTCTGTCCCAACCCTCTCTCTGTCTCACACCCTCTCTCCCTGTCTCACACCCTCTTTATCCGACTCACAATCTCTCTGCTCTGTCCCACACATCGCTCTGTATCACACCCGCTCTCTCTCTCTGTATCACACCCTCTCTCTCTGTCTCACAACCTCTCTCTGTCTCACACCCTCTCTCTCTGTCTCACACTCTCTCTCTGTCTCACACCCACTCTCTCTGTCTCACACACTCTCTATTTGTCTCACATCATCTCTGTCTCTGTCTCACACCCTCTCTCTGTCTCACACCCTCTCTCTCTGTCTCACACTCTCTCTATGTCTCACACCCTCTCTATTGTCTCACATCATCTCTGTCTCTGTCTCACACCCTCTCTCTCTCTGTCTCACACTCTCTCTCTGTCTCACACCCTCTCTCTCTGTCTCACACCCACTCTCTCTGTCTCACACCCTCTCTATTTGTCTCACATCATCTCTGTCTCTGTCTCACACCCTCTCTCTCTGTCTCACACCCTCTCTATTTGTCTCACACAATCTCTCTCTCTCTGTCTCACACCCTCTATCTCTGTCTGTCCCACACATCTCTCTGTATCACACCATCTTTCTCTGTCTCACACCCTCTCTCTGTCTCTCTCTCTCTCTCTCTCTGTCTCTCACCCCTTCTCTCTCTGTCTCACACCCTCTTTCTCTCTCCCACACCCTCTCTCTCTGTCTCACACCCTCTCTCTCTCTCTGTCTCACACCCTCTTCTCTCTGTCTCACACCCTCTCTCTCTGTCTCACACCCTCTCTCTCTCTGTCTCACACCCTCTTTCTCTCTGTCCCACACCCTCTCTCTGTCTCACACCCTCTCTCTCTCTCTCTCCTCTCTCCTCTCTCTCTCTCTCACCCTCTCTCTCTCTCTCTCTCTCTCACACCCTCTCTCTCTCTCTGTCTCACACCCTCTCTCTCTGTCTCACGCCCTCTCTCTCTCTCTCACACCCTCTCTCTCTCTCTGTCTCACACCCTCTCTCTCTGTCTCACACCCACTCTCTCTGTCTTATATAATCTCTCTCTGTCTCACACCCACTCTCTCTGTCTTATATAATCTCTCTCTGTCTCACACCCTTTCTCTGTCTGTCCCACACCCTCTCTCTGCCTCACACCCTCTCTCCCTGTCTCACACCCTCTTTATCCGACTCACTAATCCTCTCTCTGTCTCACACCCTCCCGCTCAGTCTCACACCCTCCCGCTCATTCTCACACCCTCCCGCTCTGTCTCACCCCCTCCCTCTCAGTCTCACCCCCTTTCCTCTCCCTCTCCCTGTTCAGCAACACAGAGCCTCTGCTTCCTCACCTTCTTCAGGCTCTAAGCTCCGTTTCAAATGTTCCGTTAGTCTCCCACGGCTGTGAGACCGGCCCCTTCAGCTCTCTGCTCCCCGCCTTCCACAGAGTCTGAGCCATGAACCCAGATCCCTGTTCCCTTCAAGTGAGCGTCTTCATGTGGGAATGGCTTTAAGACTACATTTAGAACTCCAATGTGTTGCATATCGTACCTGTAAACCTGCAGAGCCTATGAGAAAAATCATTATGCAACAGTGTGCATGTGCAGTGTGCAGTGTGCATGTGCAGTGTGCATGTGCAGTGTGCCAGTGTGCAGTGTGCATGTGCAGTGTGCATGTGCATGTGCATGTGCAGTGTGCATGTGCAGTGTGCATGTCCAGTGTGCATGTCCAGTGTGCATGTGCAGTGTGCATGTGCAGTGTGCATGTGCAGTGTGCATGTCCAGTGTGCATGTGCAGTGTGCATGTGCAGTGTGCATGTGCAGTGTGCAGTGTGCATGTGCAGTGTGCATGTGCAGTGTGCATGTGCAGTGTGCATGTGCAGTGTGCATGTCCAGTGTGCAGTGTGCATGTGCAGTGTGCATGTGCAGTGTGCATGTGCAGTGTGCATGTGCAGTGTGCATGTGCAGTGTGCATGTGCAGTGTGCATGTGCAGTGTGCATGTGCAGTGTGCATGTGCAGTGTGCAGTGTGCATGTGCAGTGTGCATGTCAGTGTGCAGTGTGCATGTGCAGTGTGCATGTGCAGTGTGCATGTGCAGTGTGCAGTGTGCATGTCAGTGTGCATGTGCAGTGTGCATGTGCAGTGTGCATGTCCAGTGTGCATGTGCATGTGCAGTGTGCATGTGCAGTGTGCATGTGCAGTGTGCATGTGCAGTGTGCATGTGCAGTGTGCATGTCAGTGTGCATGTGCAGTGTGCATGTGCAGTGTGCATGTGCAGTGTGCATGTGCAGTGTGCATGTGCAGTGTGCATGTGCAGTGTGCATGTGCAGTGTGCATGTGCAGTGTGCATGTGCAGTGTGCATGTGCAGTGTGCATGTGCAGTGTGCATGTGCAGTGTGCATGTGCAGTGTGCAGTGTGCATGTGCAGTGAGCATGTGCAGTGAGCATGTGCAGTGAGCATGTGCAGTGTGCATGTGCAGTGAGCATGTGCAGTGTGCATGTGCAGTGTGCATGTGCAGTGTGCATGTGCAGTGAGCATGTGCAGTGAGCATGTCCCGGGCCAAAAGAAAAAAAAACGGAAAACCAAGCGCTGTTGCAGAGACTGCTGTGACATCACTCAGCGGCTGAGCTTCAGTGTGTGTGTGTGTGTGTGTGTGTGTGTGTGTGTGTGTGTGTGTGTGTGTGTGTGTGTTGTGTGTGGGTGTGGCTTCTGTGTGTGTGTGTGTGTGTGTGTGTGTGTGTGTGTGTGTGTGTGTGTGTGTGTGTGTGTGCTTCCGTTCTGTGTGTGTGTGTGTGTGTGTGTGTGTGTGTGTGTGTGTGCTTGTTCTTGTGTGTGTGTGTGTGTGTGTGTGTCTGGAGAGTGAGTCAGTATCCCCATCACATCCACACTCTATGTCTATATTAGACACTGAGCTTGGCCTGCCAGGCGTCCTATTCGTCCAGGCCTCACACAATGCTAATGGATTTTTGAGATTTTTTTAAAATACATCCTGCCAAATTCAATAAAAGTATAAAATAGTACAAAAATGCATTAAGGGCTGAGTGGCGTTTACATACTAGTGTTCCAACATGTTTGGTACAAAAGCCAGCAGTGAGAGGGTCAGCCGAAGACATGGAGAGCCGTTAATAGTGTTTCACTAACGATAAGTATTTAGTTTTAAACACAGCAGTGGGGTTGGCGTGCTAATAGATAACAGTCATGTGACTATACATTGAGCTGCCATCAAGTTCAGCACACCATATTAAACTATAATTGTGCCAGCGAAATGACGCACATTAAATTGACATTACGTGCCAGCTCAACTATGAAAATCAGTATATATCA
>JANIIK010000181.1:22500-35000 GCA_027704905.1 Muraenolepis orangiensis
CTTTTTAGAAGTAGTATTATGAATGAATTGATTCATGTCCGTTACAAGGATATGAACATTAAAGGTCAGATGATCTTGAGGTTGTTTTGTTGTCGTCAGGTTCTTGCAGCCGTTTGGGTTCCAAGGCGCCATCTAGCGGTCTCTGGGCGTCACTACAACGGAATGCTCTGTTTCCCCTTAATGGCTTCCCTTCTCTCCCCTGGTCCCCAGACCCGCGGTCGTGGAGCTTGTTCACCGGTGACATGCGCCGGCTGAGGAAGCGGGCGGCGCTATATATATATAGATATAGATATCTATAGATATAGGTATCTATAGATATATATACATATATATATCTATATCTATATATACATCAATCTATCTATCTATCTATAGATATAGATATCTATATGTTGATATACATGTATATATATATATATATCTATCTATCTATCTATATATATATAGATACATATATGTATATCTATATATATATATATATATATATATAACACCCCCATAAGGCCCATAAGACGATCAATATCATTGATCTAGTGGGATTGGTGTACGGCTCTTAAACTACATGGAAATGTGCTCTTCTCCGAGCGGAAATAACCGGGTGCGTTGTTATGAGCTCAGAGCTGTCTGTGGAAAAATGTGTGTTGGGCTGCACCTGCGGTGTCTCTCCACCAGAGGGCAGCAGAGTATCGTGTCACACACACACACTGTTGGAGCCAAACGAATAGGATTGAATGTTATTGAGTTGTGATCATGATGTTTGAATGAAATATGAATGATTGTGTTCCGGTCTCTGTTGTGACCATGATGTTTGAATGATAAAGGAGAATCAATCCATTAGTGTTGTACATAGGACTGTGTTTGTTTAAAGATGTGGGTGTGCGTCCCATTCCCTCTGGCTACTATATTGTTGTTGAAGCCATCACAGATCCTATGCACCATCTTAAACTGACCACATGTGTGTCTAAGGTTAGAAGAACATGAATGCTTTCTTCTTCATTCTTCATTATCTTTCTGGATCTGGAAGTCTTGTTCCCATCTCAGTCTAGCGCTATCTGGATTAGCTAATCCATTAGCACCGTCTTTGAGATTAAGTTTTGAGTGTAATTCAGAATTATGGAGTAAAATACACAATTTTGAGGGTGAATGTTCTGTAAAATTCTCCAGTTTTAATATCACCATATAACTACAGTATTAACATATTGTTACTTATGGTTGTGTTATAAGAGACAGATATAGTGACTACAGTATATTTAACATATTGTTATGTATGGTTGTGTTATAAGAGACAGATATAGTGACTACAGTATATTTAACATATTGTTATGTATGGTTGTGTTATAAGAGACAGATATAGTGACTACAGTATATTTAACATATTGTTATGTATGGTTGTGTTATAAGAGACAGATATAGTGACTACACTATATTTAACATATTGTTATGTATGGTTGTGTTATAAGAGACAGATATAGTGACTACAGTATATTTAACATATTGTTACATATGGTTGTGTTATAAGAGACAGATATAGTGACTACAGTATATTTAACATATTGTTATGTATGGTTGTGTTATAAGAGACAGATATAGTGACTACAGTATATTTAACATATTGTTATGTATGGTTGTGTTATAAGAGACAGATATAGTGTATATATATATAAATATATAAATATACTGGACCCGGGTCCCCCTAATGGACCCAGGTCCCCCTGCTAGACCCAGGTCCCCCTGCTGCACCCGGGTCCCACTACTGGTCCTGGGTCCCACTACTGGAACCGGGTCCCCCTGCTTGACCCGGGTCCCCCTGCTAGATCCGGGTCCCCCTGCTGAACCCGGGTCCCCCTGCTGGACCCAAGTCCCCCTGCTGGTCCTCCTACTGGACCCGGGTCCCCCTGCTGGACCCAGGTTCCCCTGCTGGACCCAGGTCCCCCTGCTGGACCCAGGTACCCCTGATGGTCCCCCTAATGGACCCAGGTCCACCTGCTGGACCCGGGTCTCACTGCTGGATCCTCCGGGTCCCCCTGCTGGACCCAGGTCCCCCTGCTAGACCCAGGTCCCCCTGCTGGAACCAGGTTCCCCTGCTGGACCCAGGTCCCCCTGCTAGTCCCAGGTCCCCCTGCTGCACCCGGGTCCCCCTGCTAGATCCGGGTCCCCCTGCTGGACCCGGGTTCCCCTGCTGGACCCATGTTCCCCTGCTGGACCCAGGTCCCCCTGCTGGACCCGGGTCCCCCTGCTGGACCCTGGTCCCACAACTGGACCCGGGTCCCCCTGCTGGACCCGGTTTCCCCTGCTGGACCCGGGTCCCCCTGCTGGACCCGGGTCCCCCTTCTAGACCCGGTTTCCCCTGCTGGACCCGGATCCCCCTGCTGGACCCGGGTCCGCCTGCTGGACCCCCCGGATCCCCCTGCTGCACCCTCCAGGTCCCCCTGCTAGACCCTCCAAGTCCCCCTGCTGGACCCGAGTCCCCCTAATAGACCCGGGTTCCCCTGCTGGACCCGGGTCCCCCTGCTGGATCCGGGTCCCCCTGCTTGACCCCCCCGGATCCCCCTGCTGGACCCGGGTCCCCCTGCTGGACCCGGGTCCCCCTACTAGACCCGGGTCCCCCTGCTGGACCCGGGTCCCCCTGCTTGACCCTCCAGGTCCCCCTATTGGACCCAGGTCCCCCTACTGGACCCAGGTTCCCCTGCTAGACCCAGGTCCCCCTGCTGTACCCAGGTCCCCCTACTAGACCCGGGTCCCCCTGCTGGACCTGGGTCCCCCTGCTTGACCCTCCAGGACCCCCTGCTAGACCCAGGTCCCCCTGCTGTACCAAGGTCCCCCTGATGGACCCAGGTCCCCCTGCAGGACCCCCCAGGTCCCCCTACGGGACCCGGGTCCCACTACTGGTCCCACTACTGGACCCAGGTCCCCCTGCTGGACCCAGGTCCCCCTGCTGGACCCCCCAGGTCCCCCTACTGGACCCGGGTCCCACTACTGGACCCAGGTCCCCCTGCTGGTCCCAGGTCCCCCTGCTGTTCCCAGGTCCCCCTGCTGGACCCCCGGGTCCCCCTGCTGGACCCCCGGGTCCCCCTGCTGGACCCAGGACCCCTGCTGGTCCCAGGTCCCCCTGCTGGACCCCCGGGTCCCCCTGCTGGACCCCCGGGTCCCCCTGCTGGACCCCCCAGGTCCCCCTACTGGACCCGGGTCCCTCTACTGGACCCGGGTCCCCCTGCTGTACCCGGTTCCCCCTGCTTGACCCTCCAGGTCCCCCTGCTAGACCCAGGTCCCCCTGCTGTACCCAGGTCCCCCTACTAGACCCGGGTTCCCCTGCTGGACCCGGGTCCCCCTGCTTGACCCTCCAGGTCCCCCTGCTAGACCCAGGTCCCCCTGCTGTACCCAGGTCCCCCTGCTGGACCCAGGTCCCCCTGCTGGACCCCCCAGGTCCCCCTACTGGACCCGGGTCCCACTACTGGACCCGGGTCCCCCTGCTAGACCTAGGTCCCACTGCTGGACCCCCCAGGTCCCCCTACTGGACCCGGGTCCCCCTGCTGGACCCCCCCGGATCCCCCTGCTGGACCCAGGTCCCCCTACTGGACCCGGATCCCCCTGCTGGACCCGGGTCCCCCTGCTGGACCCCCCAGGTCCCCCTGCCTGACCCTCCAGGTCCCCCTGCTAGACCCAAGTCCCCCTGCTGGACCCGGGTCCCCCTACTGGACCCAGGTCCCCCTGCTGGACCCATGTCCCCACTGCTAGACCAAGGTCCCCCTGCTGGACCCCCCGGATCCCCCTGCTGGACCCAGATCCCCCTGCTAGACTCAGGTCCCCCCTGCTGGACCCAGGTCCACTTGCTGGACCCAGGTCCCCCTGCTGGACCCCCCAGGTCCCCCTGCTAGACCCAAGTCCCCCTGCTGGACCCTCCAGGTCCCCCTGCTGGTATATATGCAGATAGGTGCAGATATAGATATGTATATATACATATCTATATATATCTATATAGATATATAGATATATAGATATATATCTAGATGTATATCTAGAAGTATTAAAGGCCCAGTGTCCTGGGGAGCTCACTGGGTTGCGTGGGAACGGGAGTGAGAGAGTCACGCGAGACTTAGAACGGGAGTGGGAGGAGAGGGTGCGTGTGTGCGTGTGTGCGTGTGTGGGTGCGTGCTTGTGTATGTGTGTGTGTGTGTGCGTGCTCTTCTCCGAGCGGAAATAACCGGGTGCGTTGTTATAAGCTCAGAGCTGTCTGTGGAAAAATGTGTGTTGAGCTGCACCTGCTGCCCTCTCCATCAGAGGGCAGCAGAGTATCGTGTCACACACACACACTGTTGGAGCCAAATGAATAGGATTGAATGTTATTGAGTTGTGATCATGATGTTTGAATGAAATATGAATGATTGTGTTCCAGTCTCTGTTGTGACCATGATGTTTGAATGTATAAAGGAGAATCAATCCATTAGTGTTGTACATAGGACTGTGTTTGTTTAAAGATGTGGGTGAGCGTCCCATTCCCTCTGGCTACTATATTGTTGTTGAAGCCATCACAGATCCTATGCTCCATCTTAAACTGACCACATGTGTGTCTAAGGTTAGAAGAACATGAATGCTTTCTTCTTCATTCAAAAAATGAAAAAACCTTTGCAAATCAACCTTGTTTTCCGTCCCAAAGCTGGGAGGACGGTGCGTGTTTTGTTACGGGCTGTAACTCCGACTATAGACTATAGACGCTCTACTCTTTCATGAGTCTGACATGTACTTCATGTTGATGTATTCCCATGGATTCACAAGCCAAGGCTCATGAAGTGAGTTCATATGTGGGGGTTGATCATGTGGTTCTATTGTGCTCTAGAGTTGGAATGAGTGTCTATTCTCTTCATATCCAAGCCTCTAGTCTCCTGGTGGAGGAGAGCGTGTCTTTCTCTCTGTGGTGTAGTGCTTGTTGCCCATTAGAATTGTAATGTAATGTAGTGCATTGCCAGTTGAAATGGACAGGCTTCTCACGGTGATGGACAGCAGAGGTGTAATTAGATTAGATTAGATTCTAACGTATTGTCATTGCTGTACAGTACAGCCAATATACAATGTAGAGTGGTTAAATCAGATGTTAAAACAGTCTACTATAGGGATACACAAACTGGTGTGGATACAGAATATTGATGTACAGAGATAGTGTCCTATCCTATGGGAGCCATACGGGCCAAATGACTGAATGATTCATGTGTCTAAAGTAATAATTGATACTTTTAAAAAAAAGTATCAATTAATGACAAATATATATATATATATATATATATATATATTTCCACCTATTAGATGATTGAAGGACATGAAGTGAGGGTGAACGGTTCAATAAGACACGCTCACAGTCGGCCTGTTGGTTTGACCACCGTTTGGTTGGTGACACGTGGACACCGCATTAAGACATGAGCGCTGTTGTCTCAGTTGTTGCCATGGAGACGCAGTGTGTGTGTGTGTGTGTGTGTGTGTGTGTGTGTGTGTGTGTGTGTGTGTGTGTGTGTGTGTGTGAGAGAGAATGTGATCAAAGTGCAAATCGAGATTCCTCCGATCAGTCTGGAGGGAATAGATAAAGGCAGATAAAAGCTTTACTATTTATTACAAATGACACTCAAATGATATCTCTTAAAACACTAACTATAATGGACCTTACCTTGAATATGACCTGTTCCAGAGACAGGTTTCATATGCGTGTGTAGTGGTCATGTGACTAACAGACACCTTTTATCTAAAGCCACTTCTAGTGGACTTACAGCCTTGACCTTATCACAAGATGACCTTCTTTATCTCCTTTATCACTTCATGTTAACATCATTTTGTTTTGTTCTCCTTCTCGCCTTCAAGCACTCGCTTGCTTCTCTGCTTCCGCATCTCCTGAGAAAAAATGATCTAATAATAATAATAATAATATAATAATATTATTATAATTAATAATAATAATGATATGAGCATCTGGATGGCAGTGAACATGCGAGTGTCTCTCTCTCCACATCAGGACGGCCCCTGGCTTCACAGAAGGCTCTGGAACATGTGGGCCGTGTGGGTAGGAGCTCACTCCCTGCTGACTGATCTGCAGTCTGACAGAAGGAAGGAATTCCCCCATTGGGGGATCTCTGTCCAGCAGCTGTGGTGTTCTGAATCTCAGGTGTGGGACCTCCGTAAGTCCTGTGTCTGCGTGACGTCTGTTTGGACCTCGATGTTCACTCTTGTGCCGCATGCCACTAAGATGACTGCTGTGTGGCCACAAGGCCCACGGGATGAGGAGTGATCCGCTTTAAGGTCAACTTTAGAGTTGAGAGAGAACAGAGCAGATGGAACATGCTAGAGCTCTTCCTCTAGTGTGTGGTGGAGGCTGCTTTAACCTGTGGGCCTCCATTAACAAGGACCCACAGGTTAAAGCAGCCTCACCAAATCAGTCTGACTGGGGCTGGTGAGGCTGCTTCAACCAGACTCTAATCAATCTGACTGGGGGTCAGATGAGACTGCTTCAACCAGACTCTAATCAGTGTGACTGAGACCAGGTGAGGCTGCCTCAACCAGCCTCTAATCAGTCTGACTGGGGCCAGGTGAGGCTGCTTCAATCAGACTCTAATCAGTCTGACTGGGGCCAGGTGAGGCTGCTTCAACCAGCCTCTAATCAGTCTGACTGGGGCCAGGTGAGGCTGCTTCAACCAGCACTTACTATCTATCTCTGAGGCCCGGGTCTTTCTATGGGTCTATCTATCTCTGAGGCCTGGGTCTATCTATGGGTCTATCCATCTCTGAGGCCTGGGTCTATCTATGGGTCTATCTATGGGTCTATCTATGGGTCTATCTATGGGCCTATCTATGGGTCTATCTATGGGTCTATCTATGGGTCTATCTCTAAGGCCCGGGTCTAACTATGGGTCTATCTATGGGTCTATCTATGGGTCTATTTATCTCTGAGGCCTGGGTCTATCTATGGGTCTATCTCTAAGGCCCGGGTCTATCTATGGGTCTATATATCTGAGGCCCGGGTCTATCTATGGGTCTATCTATGGGTCTATCTATGGGTCTATCTATGGGTCTATCTATCTCTGAGGCCCGCGTCTATCTATGGGTCTATCTATGGGTCTATCTATCTCTGAGGCTCGGGTCTATCTATGGGTCTATCTATGGGTCTTTCTATCTCTGAGAACCGGGTCTATCTATGGGTCTATCTATGGGTCTATCTATGGGTCTATCTATGGGTCTATCTATGGGTCTATCTATGGGTCTATCTATCTCTGAGGCTCAGGTCTATCTATGGGTCTATCTATGGGTCTATCTATGGGTCTATCTATGGGTCTATCTATGGGTCTATCTATCTCTGAGGTCTGGGTCTATAGATGACCTGGACCTCCCTGTGGAGCAAACCCTGCCCTGAAGGAGGAATTAGGGTGAAACGTGGGGGAGGAAAGGTGACCACAAGAATGTGTTTGTGCGTTCATCATGTTGGTGGACCCCCTGCAGTACCTCTGCTGACCTCCTGGGGGGGCACGGACCACTGGTTGAAGACCACTGTAATAAACAAGAATTAAAACAGAATTTCTGCAATCCAAAAAGGGGGGAAAACCCACCCCTGACTCCCCTTTGTGTCTTGTGTTCGATCCTTGACATAAAATACAATATATGGTCCGCTGTGACGCTATTCTGTATTGAACGGTTCAACCAGTGGAAGAGTTCACTATATGCTCATTTATAGCTATGAAGGCCTTGTATGTGTCTCACTGAAAAGCTGAGATTTGATAAACGCTTTGTCAGGATGGAGCCAGTGTGTGTGTGTGTGTGTTTGTGTGTGTGTGTGTGTGTGTGTGTGTGCGTGTGTGTGTCTGTGTGTGTGTGTGTGTGTGTGTGTGTGTGTGTGTGTGTGTGTGTGTGTGTGTGTGTGTGTGTGCGTGTGTGTGTGTGTGTGTGTGTGTGTGTGTGTTTGTGTGTGTGTGTGTGTGTGTGTGTGTGTGTGTGTGTGTGTGTCTCCTCCTATGTGAGTGTATCTGAATCAACCCCTCCCCCCTCTCCTCACACATTCCTGTCAGTAGCTGTGTTTCCATCTAACAGTGGAAGGTCATTTTAAGGGAATGAGTTGTGTTTCAGTCCACTAGTCGGAGTGATCAAACTAGGTCAGCGATGAAGGATATCGGGCGGTGACATAAGCCATGTTTTATGGGCTAAAGGAGCGCTTGAGAAGAAGCCCACAGCCAAAGTCACGTGAGGTCAAAGTTTGCTACGTTGAACTTTGAACAATATATGTCAGAAAAAGAGCAATATGTATATATAAATCAATGTAATAACATCTCCATTGTTATATGCTATAGGCCCTTGTTCAGCAGCCTGATGGCCTGACTGTGGAAGCTGTCTCTGAGTCTATTTGTACGGCACGTGATACTGAGGTATCGCCTGGCTGACGGTGAAAGGATCATAAACCAAGCAGATGGACACCTGCTCTTTGACCGTTATGTCGGCTGACTCATCACACTCAACACCACATCATGGGCCATCATGATGTGGTGTTGGCCATGATATGTTGATATAAGTGCCATAAAACAATCCCTTGAGGCTACAATCCAAAGGGCAAGGGCCCAAGCACAAAGAAAGCAGTTTGGAGGCCCATTCTCATTTGTCCATTGGTTATTTCAGTTGGACCAAGTCAGTTAGTAATCGTTGTCCATTTCTGCCATTTGTCTTCAAATGGTGATTTGAGTCTCAGTGGACGTGTGCTTTTGTCCCATTCTATAAATGATATGATATATTTCCATTCTTTGTGAGTAGGAGGTTCCACCTTGTACCGTGTTCTAGTGATAGCCTGGGGGATAAAGCTCTAAGTTCTCCCCATACTAGATTGGAGCCAAATAGGCCTGCTTAGTTCTATGTTCAAACAGTGACTAAACACATTCATTATATCAACATTACATTAAAGGTATGATCTACACCAGACTTACTCAACAGGCGGCCCGCGGGCCGCATCCGGCCCGCAGACGCTTATTTTGTGGCCCCCGACATGCCTGGTTATGAATGCAGAATAATTGTAATTAACCAAAAAAATTAAAATATAAATAAATCCTGACCTGCTTTGGATCTACTTATGTGTGTGAAAGCTCCTTCTCCGCCATGGGAATAATCAAATCAAAGCAGCGTTCCGTCTAATTGACAGACATTTGGCAGACTATCTCAGAGCAGCTACAACTGAGCAACAACCACATCTGAAAGTACTGATCTGAAAATAATGCAGACTCAGAGCTCTCACTAGGAATAAGGAACAACTGTTTGTTATATTGTTATTGTTATTAATATTTGTGAAATGCAGACTCAGAGCTCTCACTAGGAATAAGTAACGTTATCAATGTCCTCAATGCAAAGCTATTCACTCCAGTGTTAATAAAACATCAGCTTGACCAACACTTGACTCTACATTTGTTACTCAAATTGAGAATATTTGTTAAATATTCCCTGATGCTTTGGAATGCATTACAAATGACAAGCAAGACAGCATATTAAACAGCAGTAGTAAATACAGCGAATAAAATGGTACAAATATATGTTAATAATAATTTGTGGCCCTTTGCACCTGTTGTGGTTTACATGTGGCCCTCTTGGCCTCTGAAGTTGAGTACCCCTGCACTATACTATAGCTATACTATAACAAATATAAATACTGTATAAAAAGATCAATAGAGTGCCTGATGATATGAACATGTTTTGAATTGTGCACAAAGCATTTAAAAAGCATTTTAAAGTGACAGTAATGGTGCAGCATCATGAATACAGAATGAGGCTGCTTCAACCAGACTCTAATCAGTCTGAATGGGGCTGGTGAGGCTGCTTCAACAAGCCTCTAATCAGTCTGACTGGGGCCAGGTGAGGCTGCTTCAACCAGCACTTACTATCTATCTCTGAGGCCCGGGTCTTTCTATGGGTCTATCTATCTCTGAGGCCTGGGTCTATCTATGGGTCTATCTATCTCTGAGGCCTGGGTCTATCTATGGGTCTATCTATGGGTATATCTATCTCTGAGGCCTGGGTCTATCTATGGGTCTATCTATGGGTCTATCTATCTCTGAGGCCTGGGTCTATCTATGGGTCTATCTATGGGTCTATCCATCTCTGAGGCCTGGGTCTATCTATGGGTCTATCTATGGGTCTATCTATGGGTCTATCTATGGGTCTATCTATGGGTCTATCTATCTCTAAGGCCCCGGTCTATCTATGTGTCTATCTATGGGTCTATCTATGGGTCTATCTATGGGTCTATCTATGGGTCTATCTATGGGTCTATCTATGGGTCTATCTATCTCTGAGGCCCGGGTCTATCTATGGGTCTATCTATCTCTAAGGCCCCGGTCTATCTATGGGTCTATCTATGGGTCTATCTCTAAGGCCCGGGTCTATCTATGGGTCTATCTATGGGTCTATCTATGGGTCTATCTCTAAGGCCCCGGTCTATCTATGGGTCTATCTATGGGTCTATCTATGGGTCTATCTATCTCTGAGGCCCGGGTCTATCTGTGGTCTATCTATGGGTCTATCTATGGGTCTATATATGGGTCTATATATGGGTCTATCTATGGGTCTATCTATCTCTGAGGCCTGGGTCTATCTATGGGTCTATCTATGGGTCTATCTCTAAGGCCCGGGTCTATCTATGGGTCTATCTATATCTTAGGCCCGGGTCTATCTATGGGTCTTTCTATGGGTCTATCTATGGGTCTATCTATCTCTGAGGCCCCGGTCTATATATGGGTCTATCTATGGGTCTATCTCTAAGGCCCGGATCTATCTATGGGTCTATCTATGGGTCTATCTATCTCAAAGGCCCCGGTCTATCTATGGGTCTATCTATGGGTCTATCTCTAAGGCCCGGGTCTATCTACGGGTCTATCTATATCTGAGGCCCGGGTCTATCTATGGGTCTATCTATGGGTCTATCTATGGGTCTATCTGTCTCTGAGGCCCGCGTCTATCTATGGGTCTATCTATGGGTCTATCTATCTCTGAGGCCCCGGTCTATCTATGGGTCTATCTATGGGTCTATCTCTAAGGCCCGGGTCTATCTATGGGTCTATCTATGGGTCTATCTATGGGTCTATCTATCTCAAAGGCCCCGGTCTATCTATGGGTCTATCTATGGGTCTATCTCTAAGGCCCGGGTCGATCTACGGGTCTATCTATCTCTGAGGCCTGGGTCTATCTGTGGTCTATCTATGGGTCTATCTATGGGTCTATCTATGGGTCTATCTATGGGTCTATCTATGGGTCTATCTATCTCTGAGAACCGGGTCTATCTATGGGTCTATCTATGGGTCTATCTATGGGTCTATCTATCTCTGAGGCTCGGGTCTATCTATGGGTCTATCTATGGGTCTATCTATGGGTCTATCTATGGGTCTATCTATGGGTCTATCTATGGGTCTATCTATGGGTCTATCTATCTCTGAGGCTCGGGTCTATCTATGGGTCTATCTATGGGTCTATCTATGGGTCTATCTATGGGTCTATCTATGGGTCTATCTATGGGTCTATCTATGGGTCTATCTATGGGTCTATCTATGGGTCTATCTATGGGTCTATCTATGGGTCTATCTATGGGTCTATCTATCTCTGAGGCTCGGGTCTATCTATGGGTCTATCTATGGGTCTATCTATGGGTCTATCTATGGGTCTATCTATCTCTGAGGTCTGGGTCTATAGATGACCTGGACCTCCCTGTGGAGCAAACACTGCCCTGAAGGAGGAATTAGGGTGAAACGTGGGGGAGGAAAGGTGACGACAAGAATGTGTTTGTGCGTTCATCATGTTGGTGGACCCCCTGCAGTACCTCTGCAGACCTCCTGGGGGGCACGGACCACTGGTTGAAGACCACTGTAATAAACAAGAATTAAAACAGAATTTCTGCAATCCAAAAAGGGGGTAAAACCCACCCCTGACTCCCCTTTGTGTCTTGTGTTCGATCCTTGACATAAAATACAATATATGGTCCGACAGTGTGACGCTATTCTGTATTGAACGGTTCAACCAGTGGAAGAGTTCACTATATGCTAATTTATAGCTATGAAGGCCTTGTATGTGTCTCACTGAAAAGCTGTGATGTGTGTGTGTGTGTGTGTGTGTGTGTGTGTGTGTGTGTGTGTGTGTGTGTGTGTGTGTGTGTGTGTGTGTGTGTGTGTGTGTGTGTGTGTGTGTGTGTGTGTGTGTGTGTGTGTGTCTCCTCCTATGTGAGTGTATCTGAATCAACCCCTCCCCCCTCTCCTCACACATTCCTGTCAGTAGCTGTGTTTCCATCTAACAGTGGAAGGTCATTTTAAGGGAATGAGTTGTGTTTCAGTCCACTAGTCGGAGTGATCAAACTAGGTCAGCGATGAAGGATATCGGGCGGTGACATAAGCCATGTTTTATGGGCTAAAGGAACGCTTGAGAAGAAGCCCACAGCCAAAGTCACGTGAGGTCAAAGTTTGCTACGTTGAACTTTGAACAATATATGTCAGAAAAAGATCAATATGTATATA
>JANIIK010000181.1:42500-52500 GCA_027704905.1 Muraenolepis orangiensis
CAAGGTTCAGTTCAAATGTCCTGTTTGCAACGAGCTGTTCCACACAAGACCCGATCTACGGGTCAATACCCTCTTATCAGAGATGGTTGATCAGTTTAGACGGTTCTTACCGGTCAAAGAGCAGCCTTGTGTTGAACCAGGAGATGTTCCCTGTGACGTCTGTACCGGGACCCAGCTGAAGGCTGTCAAGTCCTGCCTAGTGTGTTTTATGTCCTTCTGCCACTCCCACCTGCAGCCACATCAGAGAGTCGCAGTTCTGAAGAAACATAAGCTGGTGGAGCCTCAGGACCGTCTGGAAGAAAGGATGTGTAAGAAACACAATTATCAACTTCTGGAGCTCTTCTGCCAGACTGAACAGGTGTGTGTGTGTCAGTTCTGTACAGAGACGGACCACAAGTCCCATCCTGTTGTACCTCTGAAGGAGGAATATGAGCTGAAGATGGCCCAGTTGGGGAAGATAGAGTCTGATGTTCAGCAGATGATCCAGGAGAGAAAAAGAAAGATTGAGGAGATCATAGACGCAGTGAAGCTCAGCAGAGCAGACGCAGACCGAGAGCTAGCCGACGGTGAGCAGGTCCTCGCCGCTCTGATGCGCTGCATTGAAAAGTGTCGGGACGATCTCAACCAAACGGTTCAAGAGAAACTGAAATCCATAGAGAGACAAGCTGACCTCATCAAAGAGCTGGAGCGGGAAGTTAAAGATCTGACCAATAGGAGCTCAGAGGTGAAGCAGCTCTCACACACTGAAGACCACCTCCACTTCCTCCAGAGCTTCAGTTCCCTGAAGAATCCTCCAAACACCAGGGACTGGACCAGGGTGGAGGTCCCTCCTCCATCATACGCAGGGACCTTGAGGAGATCCCTGGATCAGCTGAAGGAGACGCTGGACATGGAGATGGAGAAGCTGCCTGACCTGGAACCAGCTGTAAAGAAGTGCATGGAGATGGAGAAGCTGCCTGTCCTGAGGTCGACTCTAAAGAAGTGTAAGTGTCTGATTAGTTTGAGTCATCACAACAACACACTAACTCTTCAGATGTCCATCCACACAGCAGGAGGTCACGTCCTACTGGGAATCAACATGATGGTGGACACCATGTATGTTATCAATATATCAATATATTGATAACATACATCAGGGGTGGCCAACCAGTCAGAGGTTAAGAGCCAAACATGTTACTATGTTACTGTAAAAAGAACCACATCATACACACAGTCACAGATGGCCCCCCTCTCCTTCTCTCTTCTGTTCTCAGCCTTTCTCTGTGCTCCCTCACTCTCTTCCTCCCCTCTCTCTCTCACACAGACTAAATGAACATCTAGAACTTTACACACACACTCAAGATCCTCCCTCCCAAAGACACACACACCCTCACACAGACAGACACACATAGCTCTGCTCTGACAGATTTATTGTAAATGTCACACACCATAATATTGACAGAAATTGAATTAAACCTCTCCTACTAGTATTCAGAGGCCAGTTATTATCAACAATGAACATTGTGTGCACTCTCACACAAACTCTCAGTAAACTAAATGTGAACAAGTTTTTTATCTTCCTACGCATGTTGCTTCTTTAAATGAAATGAGTGGGACTTCTGACATTCCTTGCCTTGAACAATCCTCCACCTTGTTTCAGTTTTTGGTTTTCTGGAAACAAGATTTCAACCACGTCACTGAGGCATGTTTTAACAAACTCCCCTTCATTGTAGGGCTTTTTAGCTCGTGCTATGTTCCAAGCAACTTGATATGATGCAAGCGTTACGGTCTCCGAGTGCTTCCTTCTTTTTTGGAAAAACTGTGTCTGCTTTTCCGCCTGACTTTTCATGGTGTTTAACTTCTGCTTGTGAAGTTCAACACCTTTAGTGAATTCCTGGTGGATGGAGTGTGCATGGAGTGAGGTGAAATGACGCTGAAGATGTGAAGCCTTGAAATGGGCTAATGACGTCTGGCATAGAAGGCAAAATGGCTTGCAATTGCGTTCTATAAAAAAAGATGAACTCTCCCACTCTACTAAAAACGTCCTATGGTCGTCTTCATATTTTCGCCTAGCTGTGCATTTTTTCCCTGCCATTTTAGGTTTGAACTCAGATGGTCAACTCAGATAGTGCTTGATAGGGTTTTCCCCCCTCGAAGGTGATTGGTTCACTGCATCGCAGGCATTTTAGTGATAGGCTCTTGGGCCGCATCACAATTAGACGCGCTGTCGTGCTCTCATACTGACAACACTCACACTAGTGATGGGAATTCCGGCTCTTTTGAGTGAGCCGGCTCATTTGGCTCGGCTCACCAAGAAGAGCCGGCTATTTCGGCTCCCAAACGGCACTTCTATTTGACCACATATACCTTTTATAATTCAATCAAATTGAGCCCTATTTTGACTAATTATTTATATGTGTACACATATATCACTTAAATTATTCAATACATCCTTTGTACTGATGTATTCAAAAGTAAAACATTTTTAATATAAATGATTAGCTGTGGCCAATCGTTTTCATTGCATTTCCAGACCCTTGTACCTCTGATAGCACCCAATGAATGACCTGACCTGCTTGTAGAACCAGGCTACACACAGCAGATAGCAACACCTAGAACAACTTAAGCATAGACATTTAAAATAAGGACAGCTACTGTATTTTTGTATATTTGACATTTGAATTTAAACAAAAAGCCCTAACAAAACAGCAGGGCTCTATTTCAGTATAAAATATAGAACAAAAGACAGCAACAGCTGACATCAAATCTTAAAAAATATAAATGATCATAAATAAATAACATAATGAAAATAAATATATTGCAATGCTCAAAACTGCAGCAAATAACAGTCTCTATCATAAAAAAACATAATACAAATAAATGTATTGTAATGTGCAAAACAGCAGTATCAAACAGTCTCTAATGAACTTCCCACGGTCAACTATCAAACGGTAACCTGTTCTTCTTCTTTTCAGGGCAGATTGGCATTGAGGAAGACCAAGTGCCTCAGCTTAGAGGGTTGATCCGGTTTCTTCTCTCCGTTATTATCTGCCCTGTTTCAGAACATACATTGGATTGAGAGCCTGTGTGAAGGAATCCCTTGTCCTCCACAATGGAAAATGGTTGGAAATCACTTGCAATCATTTTGGCCAATTCTTCATCCACTATGTTGTGTCTAGCTGGGGTCATTCATTGCCTTTGATATCCATTGTCTTATTGAGGTCTGTGTAGCTGTTGGTGTTTGGGTACCTGACGCATGGGGGGTAGATCCTGTAGCTGCAGCAGCAACAGGTGGAGTAGACCACTGGCAGAAGCAGGCAGTCTGCCTTTTGACTTCCAACTGAACTGTTGGATGCTCAGTTCTCAAGTGGCTGTGGAGGTGGTTTGTGGAGCTGCTCTATATGAGAGCTTCATGTTGACAATGCTGCATTCTGCCTTTGTGTTTGCACAATTGTTAAAATGCAGCCAAGTGCTGCTTCTTTTCCTACTTTCACTCATCTTATTAGCGGCGCAAACGGACCCTTCCCCGCGTGTTCTCCTCTCCCTCTGTTAGCAACCAGCACTGAGCACGCGCCGCCCTCCTCCTTATCTATCCTCACGTGATGCACAGCATGGCGTGACATCCAGTCACTGCAGTACGCGGAGCAGCCGCAACTAATCAATAACGGCTCGTTGGCGGTGCGAGCCGGCTCCCGTTCACTAAAAAGAGCCGGCTCCCGTTCACTAAAAAGAGCAGGCTCCCGTTCACTAAAAAGAGCCGGCTCCCGTTCACTAAAAAGAGCCGGCTCCCGTTCACTAAAAAGAGCCGGCTCCCGTCGTTCACTAAAAAGAGCCGGCTCCCGTCGTTCACTAAAAAGAGCCGGCTCGTTCGCGACCGACACATCACTAACTCACACCCAGTGGCGTAGGGGAGGGGCCGCAAGGTACCCACTGCGGGGGGGGGCCGCAAGGCACCCACTGCGGGGGGGGGGGCCCTGGTGTTGGATGGAAATATTTTTTTTAACATCTATATATCTATATTTCTGATGGGGTATTAGCTCCCCCCCCCGTCAACGATCGTCGCACATCGCGATATTTCCCCGCGGACTTTGCTCGCGGGGGGGCCACGGGATTTTGCGCTACGTCACTGCACACACACGTACACACACATGTACACACACACGTACACACACGTACACACACACGTACACACACATGTACACACACGTACACACACACGTACACACACGTACACACACACGTACACACACACGTACACACACGTACACACACACACAAATATAATTCGATATGAACTGAAGAGCAGCATGAAACTGGGCAAAGCATGCGGCTCGTTGGCCACCCCTGACATACATGATGGTGGACATCATGTATCTTATCAATATATTTATATATTGATAACATACATAATGGTGGACATCATGTATGTTATCAATATATTAATATATTGATAACATACATGATGGTGGACATCATGTATGTTATCAATATATTAATATAACCCTTTATTTAATAATAATTTTATTTAAAATAATTGAGTAATATATATTTATATTTAATAATATATATATTAACATATCATCTAGATATATTAATATAGAATAATACAGCTATTCATGATACTTGTATGTGTATTTTATATGTAGTATTTCTGTGTAGACTCATCATGTCTTTCCTTCTCTCCCATCAGATGAGTGTGAACTCACACTGGACCCAAACACAGCCTGGAGAGGACTCTCTCTGTCTGAGGACAACAGGAAGGTGACGAGGGTTGGAGAGGAGGAGTCGTATCCTGATCACCTGGAGAGATTTGACTACTGGGACCAGGTGTTGTGTAGAGAGGGTCTGACTGACCGCTGTTACTGGGAGGTGGAGGTGGAGAGGAAAGGAGGAGATGTTGGTATAGGAGTGACATACAGAGGAATCACTAGGAGAGGACGGGGTAAAGAAAGCTGGCTGGGAGGGAGCAACAAGTCCTGGAGTCTTTATTGTCATGATGGTCGTTACTCTGTCTGGTACAACGGTAGAGAAACAGCCATAGATCTCCGCCCCTCTAACAGAGTAGGAGTGTATGTGGACCGACCTGCTGGCTCTCTCTCCTTCTACAGAGTGTCCCCAGATGGAGGAGGGTCCTCAGACACACTGACACTCATCCACACCTTCCAGTCCACATTCACCCAGGAGGACCTCCTCCCTGGGTTTAGGTTATGGGGGGGTTATGGTTCCTCAGTGTCTCTGTGTCGCTTGTAGCAACACGCACACACACACACACACACACACATATAAATGCACACACACACACACATAGAAATACACACACACACACACATATAAATACACACTCACCCTCACACACTCACATAGAAATACACACACACACACACATAGAAATACACACACTCACACACACACACACATAGAAATACACACTCACACACACACACATATAGAAACACAAACGAACACATGCATACAAACACACACTCAGAAATAAATGTGTATGTATAAAAATATATACACACACATAGAACACACACACACACACATAGAACACACACACACACACATAGAACACACACACACACACACACACATAGAACACACACACACACACACACACACACACACTTTCACAAACACACATTTATATAATTACACAGGCGGGATTTGGACCGGATGTGGGCGGGATTTGGACCGGATGTGGGTGGGATTTGGACCGGATGTGGGTGGGATTTGGACCGGATATGGGTAGGATGTGTACCGGATGTGGGTGGGATATTGACCGGATGTGGGTGGGATTTGGACCGGATGTTGGCGGGATTTGGACCGGATGTGGGCGGGATTTGGACCGGATGTGGGCGGGATTTGGACCAGATGTGGGCGGGATTTGGACTTGATGTGGGCGGGATGAGGACCAGATATGGGCGGGATGTGGACCAGATATGGGCGGGATGTGTACCGGATGTGGGCGGGATGTGTACCGGATGTGGGCGGGATTTGGACCGATATGGGTGGGATTTGGACCGGATGTGGACCGGATGTGGACCCCTGAGAGAGGAGAAGGCTTGGAAGAAGGCATGAAGGAATATATGTTTTTTGTTCTAAAGATGCTGGAGAGATGCGGGGGGGAATTCACTTTAACTGTTTGTTTGTTTGTTTGCAGCAAATAATGTACTACGCTCTTGTCCATGTATGACCCATATAGATCTATAGATAGATATGTGTGTATATATGTATATATATATGTATACATCTGTCACTCATATTCTCAATATATCACTTATTTTCACAAGATTCTTGAAAGTAACACTTTATCTTTCTGTGTGTCACACACACACACACACACACACACACACACACACACACTCACACACACACACTCACCATTGTCTCACTGTGTGTGTGGTTGTGTGTTTGATGTATTTTTGTTTTTTGGAGATCATCATGAAATAAAGAATGTTCTAGAGAACCCAGAGAGATCTGTCCTCCTCTTATTAGAAATCACAAGCAGTTAAAAGTTCATATATAGATATATAGAATTACATATAGATCCATAGATCTATATATATTTAGATCTAAATATCTATCTATCTATCTATAGATAGATCAAATCTATCTATTAATAGATAGATAGACAGAGACTGTCTGTTCTCTTATAAGAAATCACACGCAATGACAAGTAAATATATGTAGATGTATAGAGAGAGATAAACTGTATGGAGAGATATATATCTATATCTATATATAAACATAGATCTAGCAACATGGCTGCAGGTGTGTATATATATATCAAAGAGGGACCTAGTGAGGATCAGTCTACCCCCCGTGTCCCCCCTCAGTACATCCAAGGAGCAGAGCCTTCATGCTGAGTGGAGCCCTGAGTTCCTCCTACCTCCACCACGCCTCGTGGAGATGCACTGGACTGGAGGTTAAAGGTCACATTCAGACACTTCTGCAGACGGCTCTACTTCCCCATTATAGTCGTCCAAATGGCTCTTACTCAGAGGCCTTGAAACAAGTAGAAGAAGAGCAGGACACTAGAGATTAGACGGGACACGGCCCTACAGTCAGTGGTTCAGTAAGTGGTCCTGTGTTATGAATCAAGTTATGGACATATATATGACATAGCTTCTGTTGGAAACTCATTCTGTGTCTCTCTGTTGCTTCAAAGTGTTCCAAGTGTGTTTCTTTTTAATCTAAATATGGATCAATGGAGGGCTTTTAATAACTAGTAATGAATAACAGTTATAGATCTATATCTATATATATATTTCTCTCTCTCTCTCTTGTCAGTTTCACTTCCTGTCAAACTACAGCGTACTGAAACCCCACATCAACAGAGTTCACAGACCAAGACAATCACACACACACACATACCGTAGTTATGCTCCTCTATAGCTGTAGTTAAATGAGTGTCTATAGATACACACACACACACACACACACACACACACACATACACACACACACACATACACACACACACACACAAACACACACACACACATACACACACACACACACACACACACACACATACTTGATGAGTATGGCGCCGTACGAGATGGCTGCCGTGTCGCGAGCTCCCGCACGACGACGCAGTTTTTTGTTATTTATTCTTTTTATCGCAACTATTTTAGTTCAGGATGTTAGCAGCAAGTTCACTTATAACTTCTGCACACTTTGGGAGATCAGATCGACAGTCGCTCGCCGCCTACCGGAGTTTTTTCATTCTTTCGGCTCGGACGTCCCGCCCGAAGTCACAGCTGGATTATCTCCGTCCATTTTGGGCACGATTACGCGCAAGCGTCGCCGGAGGAAGCGAGGGAAGCGAGCCGGCGTGCTAGTCAGGCTGAGATGTCGATCCGATCGCCCCCCACTACCCACCATTCTACTGGCTAATGTACAGTCTCTGGACAATAAGTTAAGCGAACTACAGGCTCGTATTCAATTCCACCGGGAAACTAGGGACAATTGTATTATCTGCCTTACGGAGACATGGATGTCGGAGGGGGTTACCGACGCAGCTATCGAGCCGACGGGATTTTCCGTACACCGGGCGGACAGAACAAAGGCTCTCTCCGGTAAAGATCGCGGAGGGGGGGTATGTCTCATGATAAACAGATCTTGGTGCAACCAAAGTCATGTACATCCCCTCAAGTCTTTCTGTTCCCCGGACCTGGAGTACCTGATGCTTATGTGCCGTCCATACTGGCTACCTCGGGAGTTTACAGCGGTAACCGTGACCGCTGTTTACATTCCCCCACAAGCCAACACGGACACAGCGCTGAAGGAACTGTACGGGGCTATCAGCGAACAGGAGTCGGCCCACCCCGAGGCTGCTCTCATCGTGGCGGGGGACTTCAACAAGGCGAACCTGAAGAAGGTTCTCCCGAAGTTCTACCAACACATAAAGAGCAACACACGGGGCGAGCGGATCCTCGACCACTGCTACACTCCCTTCCGTGATGGCTACAAGGCCCTCCTCCGCCCACCGTTCGGCAAATCAGATCACCGCTCTATCCAGCTACTCCCCGCCTATAGGCAGAGACTGAAGCAGCAACCGATCGCTGTGAGGGAGGTCCAATGCTGGTCGGACCAATCAGATTCTACGCTGCAGGATTGTTTTGATCACGCTGACTGGCACATGTTCCGCGTTGCCTCGGACAATAACATCAACGAGTACGCGTCGTCGGTCACCGGGTTCATCAAGAAGTGCATAGATGACGTTGTTCCGACCAAGTCGGTTCGGATATATCCCAACCAGAAACCGTGGATTAACGGCGATGTTCGCGCTGCCCTACATGCGCGTAACGCCGCCTTTGGTTCCGGGAATACGGAGGAATATACGAGAGCCCGTTACGACCTCCGTAAGACCATCGTCACTGCCAAGCGGGAGTATAAGGACAGAGTGGAAGATAAATTCAAGAAACACGATGCGAGGGGTATGTGGCAGGGGCTGCAGAAGATAACGAACTTCAGAGGGAGAACCAGTTGTGTAGAGAACTCCTCTACCTCCCTCCCAGGAGAGCTAAATACATTTTTTGCTCGGTTCGACGTAAACGGCAGCCCGCCGAAGCCAGCACCGACTGGGGAGACCAGCCAGCTGCGCATCTCGGAGGCGGATGTGCGCCGCACCTTTAAGCGGCTGAACATCCGTAAGGCGGCAGGCCCCGACGACATCCCGGGCCGCGTCCTCAGAGCATGCGCAGACCAGTTGGCAGGAGTCTTTGCAGACATCTTCAACCTCTCCCTGTCCCAGGCTGTTGTCCCCGCGGTCTTCAAGATATCCACCATCGTGCCTGTCCCTAAACAAACCAAGGTAACATGCCTGAATGACTACAGACCTGTGGCCCTCACCTCGATCGTTAGCAAATGCTTCGAGAGGTTGGTCAAGGACTTTATTTGCTCCGTGTTACCTACCACGCTGGACCCATGGCAATTTGCATATCGTCAAAATAGATCCACGGACGACGCAATTGCCATGGCCCTCCACACTGCCCTTTCCCACCTGGAGGGGAAGAACTGTTATGTGCGAATGCTGTTTGTGGACTACAGCTCAGCATTCAACACAATAGTTCCTGCCAAGCTCGACACCAAGCTGAGAGGTCTAGGCGTACCCCCATCCATGTGCAGCTGGATACTGAACCTCCTGTCGGACCGCCGCCAGGTGGTGAGGATGGGCAGCACCACATCAGAGCCACTGACCCTCAACACGGGAGCCCCCCAGGGATGCGTGCTGAGCCCTCTCCTCTACTCCCTCTACACCCACGACTGCATGGCTATGCACAGCTCCAACGTCATCGTCAAGTTTGCTGACGACACGACAGTGATGGGCCTGATCGCCGGCGACGACGAGACAGCCTACAGGGAGGAGGTCGGATCGCTGGAGCAGTGGTGCCAGGAGAACAACCTCGCCCTCAACGTCAAGAAGACCAAGGAGCTGATCGTGGACTTCAGGAGGCAGAGGGGAGAGCACAGCCCTATCTCCATCGACGGCGTTGCAGTAGAGAGGGTCAGC
>JANIIK010000181.1:57500-69000 GCA_027704905.1 Muraenolepis orangiensis
TCTTGCCGGTCAAGTTCCGGACAGATTTTATTTTACCGGACAAATTCTAAACTTAGCGGTCATGTTTCGATCGAGAGCCGGTTGTCGTGATGGAGAAGTCCAACGGGGGCTGCTCTCAGTTTAGTATGAGCATTATTACCGGACATTTTGACAGGCAGCTTTTTAAATTACCGGTTTTTTATAATTTTTACCCGCTAAAAACCGGTAAATACCGGCTAACGGAAACCCTGATATATATATATATATTTATAGATATAGATATCTATATCGATACATATAGATATACATATATCTATATCGATACATATAGATATAGATATACATATATCTATATCTATATATGTATCTATAGATATCTATATATATATAGATATCTATATATGTATATATTAGAGGTGGGACGATCGATCGGCTTGCGATCATTATCGGCCGATTTTGAAGAAAAATGCGCAATCGGAGAATGCCGATCTTGCTTTAATGTTGCCGATTTCATAGCCGATCCTGAACGTGAGAAACACGTGAGCTCATCTCTTTACCAGCGAGTAAAACACGTGGGGCCCCGCCTCTTTTCTAAACAGAGCGATACTCGCCCTGCCTCAACATGTCAGCGGTGTCTGCAGTGTGGAGTTTCTTCAAAGTGTGTGATACAGATGTAACATTTGCCATCTGTAATGTGTGCAAAGAGAAAATATCTCGTGGAGGAAGCAAGGTAAAAAATTTCAACACAAATTTAATAAGACACCTGAAAACCCATCACCCAGCGCAGCATGGCGAGTTTGTTAAACTGACCGCGGAGAACGAGAACCCCAGGAATGCATGATGGATGAAACTGTTCTATAATACAGGGGTTCCCACCCTTTTTTGTGCCACGGACCGGCAGATACATGAAAAAAATCTCGCGGACCAGTTGTCAATTTTCGCGGACCGGTTGTCAAAGTGTGTGTCAACACACACCCCTAACAAAACGGCAGGGCTCGATTTCAGTATAAACGCGCATGTACGCGGAGCGCCCGTAACAAAACCCCGGCTCGTTCACGACCGACACGTCACTAGCGCGTAGTCTCTTTAGTAGCGCGTGTAACTGAAAGTCTCTCGTTATGCCGCCGATATATATTTAATCTATATATATAGATTATACCGCTATATAATCTATATATAGATTATACTATATATATCATCTCTATATATAGATTATACCGCCCGCCGTTCACCTATACTCAAATTAATTGAGTCAAATATGATGATAAACACACAGCTGTTTGGCGGCCCGGCAGTAACACCTCCACGGCCCGGTACCGGTCCGCGGCCCGGCGTTTGGGAACCCCTGCTATAATAGACTGCTATAGCAGCAATACACTGTAGACCGCTATAGCTGCAAAAAAAATAAAAATCGGTGATCGTGATCGGTGGGGCAGATATTTCTCATTGTGATCGGTGATCGGTAGGCAAAAAACGTGATCGTCCCATCCCTAGTATATATCTATATATCTATCTATATCTATATCTATATATATATCTCCTTTATACATGCAAACATCATGGTCACAACAGAGACCGTAACACAATCATTCATATTTCATTCAAACATCATGATCACAACTCAATAACATTCAATCCTATTCATTTGGCTCCAACAGTGTGTGTGTGTGACACGATACTCTGCTGCCCTCTGGTGGAGAGACACCGCAGGTGCAGCCCAACACACATTTTTCCACAGACAGCTCTGAGCTTATAACAACGCACCCGGTTATTTCCGCTCGGAGAAGAGCACATTTCCATGTAGTTTAAGAGCCGTTCACCAATCCCACTACAGTATATTTAACATATTGTTATGTATGGTTGTGTTATAAGAGACAGATATAGTGACTACAGTATATTTAACATATTGTTATGTATGGTTGTGTTATAAGAGACAGATATAGTGACTACAGTATATTTAACATATTGTTATGTATGGTTGTGTTATAAGAGACAGATATAGTGACTACAGTATATTTAACATATTGTTATGTATGGTTGTGTTATAAGAGACAGATATAGTGACTACAGTATATTTAACATATTGTTATGTATGGTTGTGTTATAAGAGACAGATATAGTGACTACAGTATATTTAACATATTGTTATGTATGGTTGTGTTATAGGAGAGGAGGAGGAGGAGGAGGAGGAGGAGGAGGAGGGAGAGGAGGGAGTGGAGGAGGGAGTGGAGGAGGAGGAGGAGGAGGGAGAGGAGGAGGAGGAGGAGGAGGAGGAGGAGGAGGAGGAGGAGGAGGAGGAGGAGGAGGAGGAGGAGGAGGAGGAGGAGGAGGAGGAGGAGGAGGAGGAGGAGGAGGAGAGGAGGAGGAGAGGAGGAGGAGGAGAGGAGGAGGAGGAGGAGGAGAGGAGGAGGAGAGGAGGAGGAGGAGGAGGAGGAGGAGAGGAGGAGGAGGAGGAGAGGAGGGAGGAGGAGGAGGAGGAGGAGGAGGAGGAGAGGAGAGGAGGAGGAGGAGGAGGAGGAGGAGGAGAGGAGGAGGAGGAGGAGGAGGAGGAGGAGGAGGAGGAGGAGGAGGAGGAGGAGGAGGAGGAGAGGAGGAGGAGGAGGAGAGGAGAGGAAGGAGAGGAAGAGGAGGAGGAGGAGGAGGAGGAGGAGGAGGAGGAGGAGAGGAGGAGGAGGAGGAGGAGGAGGAGGAGGGAGGAGGAGGGAGGAGGGAGAGGAGGAGGAGGAGGAGGAGGAGGAGGAGGAGGAGGAGGAGGAGGAGGAGGAGGAGGAGGAGGAGGAGGAGGAGGAGGAGGAGGAGGAGAGGAGGAGGAGGAGGAGAGGAGAGGAGGAGGAGGAGGAGGAGGAGGAGGAGGGAGGAGGAGGAGGAGGAGGAGGAGGAGGAGGAGGAGGAGGAGGAGGAGGAGGAGGAGGAGGAGGAGGAGGAGGAGGAGGAGGAGGAGGGAGGAGGAGGAGGAGGAGGAGGAGAGGAGGAGGAGGAGGAGGAGGAGGAGGAGGAGGAGGAGGAGGAGGAGGAGGAGGAGGAGGAGGAGGAGGGAGAGAGAGAGAGATGGGGAGAGAGAGAGAGAGGAGAGAGAGAGGAGAGAGAGAGAGAGAGAGAGAGAGGAGAGAGAGAGATGGGGGAGAGAGAGAGAGAGAGAGAGAGAGAGAGAGAGAGAGAGAGAGAGAGAGAGAGAGAGAGAGAGAGAGAGAGAGAGAGAGAGAGAGAGAGAGAGATGGGGGGAGAGAGAGAAAGAGAGCAGGGCAGGGGGGTCCTCCATTTGTCTCCCTATCCGTCTCCAGATCAGAGCACTAGTGCGATTGGAAGCAGGGGAAAGTTAGTAACCGTGATCTGTCATGCTCCCACCAGCGGCTGTAGCTACGGCGGCGGCGGTTCCTCTCCCCCATCCCCCCCCCCCCCCCATCCTCCAACCATTCCACAAGGAACCAAGGAACCCTCAGGACCCTCAGGAACCCTCAGGAACCAGACATTTACTGTCAACGTTAAGGAGCAAATTTGGGCCCGGTGGCGTCGGTCCGCTTTACGACATGGCCACGCCATCGCACGCCGAACACTAGACGTCGTTGTTGCTCCGGGACATCTTGAGCGTCAGGTCCCCGGCGAGATGCGCCTGCACGGCGTCCAGCGGGTAGCAGTGGCTCAGGTGCTCCAGCGGGTGACGGGACATGACGCTGGGCGTCCGATACGTGCTGTCGCTGTCCAGGTTGTCGTCGGAGCTCCACCGGCCGCCCGAGGGCAGGAAGTGGGACTTGGTGAAGAGCCGCTGCACCGAGTGCACCGGGTGGCGTATGCGGCCGGGGCTCTCGTTGCGCGGCTCTGTGGCGGTGGTGGTGGTGGTGGTGGTGGTGGTGGAGGTGGTGGTGGTGGTGGTGGTGGTGGGGTGGCGGTGGCGGTGGCGGTGGCGGTGGCGGTGGGTGCGGTGGCGGTGGCGGTGGTGGTGCGCTGGTACTGCAGCGTGTGGAAGCCGTCGCGGTGCACCGGCATCTGCTTCTCAAACTGGTCCAGCATGTTGGCGGGGAGGCGGTTGGATTTGCCGCTGCCGCCGTGCGAGGACAAGCCGCTGCTCCCGCCTCCGCCACCACCTCCACAACCACCGCCTCCACCGCTCTCCTCCCGGGACTCCCTGTTACCGCCACCCCCGCCGCCGTCCCGGGGGGCGCTGCCGTAGTGCATGCGGGGGAAGGTGCTGCTGGAGAGGGAGTGGTCGGTGGCCGACACGGACACGGGCATCACCATGCACTCCGAGTGGATGGAGCGGCGGTGGTGGCCGTCCAGAGGGCAGCTCTCCGTGGGGCTGAGAAGGTAGGACGGGGACCGGGACTCCCCATGGTGGAGGTAGAGAGAGAGAGAGAGAGAGAGAGAGAGAGAGAGAGAGAGAGAGAGAGAGAGAGGGGGGGGGGGGGGAGGACACAGGTAGGAACCTGCATTGCCATTTATTCAATGCAAAGTGAAATAATAGCCTATCACTCTGAGGCACTTGTATCATCCGTCAAAGCCCCGAAGAGAGAGAGAGCGCTTTGAGGCTCACGGCTGGACAGACGTCCTTGGGAGGCGTAGGCTAAATGCATAAGCCCCACCCCCCCCACACACACACACTCACACACCATCTCTCTCCTCCGCCTTGTCAGGCACATACTGGTAGATTAAAACCCCATTGGTCTCTGATAGGTCATCAAGGCCACACGTCCAGGCCCTTCATTCAGCTGGATTTGACTCAATCCAAGGAGAGCCGTTTGGTACCGCTCAGCATCCCGATGGTTGTTTCCTGTGTATTTGCGATGCCCTCCCCATTGGAAATGGCTCTGGGCAGACGGGTCCAATAGTTTGAGATCCCCCACAGCTGGGGATGGAACCAGCAACCTTCCGGCCGCTCTTCCTCCTGAGCTCTACTGCCTCCTATGTCCCCACATTTTACACATTGGATTAATCGCCAATTCTATGTTCATCTAGGATACCGTTTGGGGACAAACTAAGACAAATTCAATATGTTAATTAATAGAGTTAGAAGAATAGAGTTAGAAGAATAGTTAGAATATGATGCTTTGTTTGATTGATTGATTGGCAGGTTAATCTTTGATATAAAAATAACCCACTGGGAAACAAATAAATGACTGTAGGCCCGGCAGCTGAAGCAGGTGATCTCCGTCTGAGGGCTGTCCATCTGACTCACCGACCACTCCACCTGATTGACTCACCAACCACTCCCCATCCACCTGACAGAGGGACGTTGTGCCCCCCGCTTGCTGTTGGGTGGCGATGACGCTGAAGTTATGCTACTGCTAGTTATGTCGTTCTCTGTGGCCTTTCGCTGCCGAGTGACGCGTTCCCTCGAAGGGCCTCCCTGTGTCACGGTTACGGTGGTTGACAGGGGGCGTTGCCAGGCCGCGTGCGCTAGAGGCGCACACACACGCACCTGCCAACCATTACCGTGGCTAATTGCCATTGATCTCACCTGGGGGCTATTTATACAGCGGCGTCAGTGAGAGACGTCGCTCGTTCGTACTATGTGTAACCGGTACGCTACCAGTCCCCAGGTGACATTCATCCCTGGCTTTTGATCACCCTGCTACGGACTATCAGAGAGATAGCCCGCTCGTCTACTGTTCCAGCCCCTCGTCGGTCCAGACGATCGACGCACCTCGACGCACCACCTCAACGCACCTTGACTTCCCGGTAACCCGACCCATCGCCTGTCCCAACTATCCCTACGTCTGCTACCTGTCGGATCGACGCACCTCGACGCACCACCTCAACGCACCTTGACTTCCCGGTAACCCGACCCATTGCCTGTCCCAACTATCCCTACGTCTGCTACCTGTCGGATCGACGCACCTCGACGCACCACCTCAACGCACCTTGACTTCCCGGTAACCCGACCCATCGCCTGTCCCAACTATCCCTACGTCTGCTACCTGTCGGCTTGACGCACCTCGATCTCCCGGTCCCAGATCCCTCGTCGGTCCTGGAGATAACAATCTATTGTGTGTTGTGCGTAATAAAACCCCTGTTCTTCCTTTTCTGGTCTCCGCCTGCGTTCTGGGTCCAACCTCACCACACACCTTTGTGACAGAACGAACGAGCCATTATGGACCCCGGCGACGGAGATCGGGTGGAGCGCGAAATCCACCTTTACGCAGCGCAGTGGGAGAAACATCTTGTGGAAGCCCATGCGACAATTACCCGGCTGGTGGACATCACGGAGTCCCAGGGCGCACGCATAGCGCACCTCGAGGCGGTGGTTTCACAAACGCCGGTTCTCGCTGGTTCCGCGGAGCCACACATCCCGCCCCCGCCGAGATACTCTGGGGATCCGGACACCTGCCGGAGCTTCTTGGTTCAGTGCAAGAACATCTTTGAAGCACAGCCGTCCCGCTTTACGAGGGAAGCGGGGAGGATTGCTTACATAGTGAGTCTGCTGGAGGGAGGTCCCCTCGCTATGTACGATGCGCTCCGTGCGCAAGGATCTCCTCTCGTGGAGACTTTCGTGGCTCTCGAAATGGAGTTGATGAGGGTGTACGACCACCCCATACGGGGCGCCCAGGCTGGACAACTCCTGTTGCGGCTTAAACAGGGAACGCTCAGTCTTCGGGAGTACATCGCCCGGTTCCGCCAGTTGGCGGTGGAGTCCGGTTGGAACGAGGAATCCTCCTGTCCGCGTTCCAGAACGGACTCAACCGGGAGTTGGGCACGGAGGTGGCGCTGCGGGGCGAGAAGGGCACTGTGGATGAGGCCATCCAAATAGCCATTCAGGTGTCTGACCTAGCTATGCAGTGGGGGGACGGTCCGGGTCCTTCCAGAAGCGCCTCCCGCCCAGCGGAGGAGAGGAGATATTCTCGGTCCACCGCTTCCTTCGCGGAGGAGCCGATGCAGTTGGATCGGGTGGTCCTTTCCCAGCAGGAACGGAAGCGGAGGCTGGACACCGGAGCTTGTCTCTACTGCGGGGCGTTGGGACACTCCCTTCGCGACTGTCATCGTCGGCCAAAAGATTGGGCCCCTCAGTGACGGCGGGGTCCCTGAGGTGCCAGAATGCGACCCGCTCTCCAGCTCCACTTGCAGGCTCCCATTTTCACGGGCATCTCCTTTGGGCGAAGGAGAGGCTTCCAGTGGAGGTGTTGGTGGACTCCGGAGCAGATGCCAGTTTTATTGATGCGCTCTGGTCGAACGGGCCGGTATTCCCACCGAGCGGATACAGCCACATTGGAGGTGAACTCGCTGGATGGCAAGCCGTTGGCCCGGATCACTCAACGGTCGGTTCCTCTCACTCTGATTCTGTCAGGGAATCACCGGGAGACCATCCACTTACACATCATCTCCTCCCCCCACACCCCGGTGGTATTGGGTAGACCGTGGTTGGCTATCCACAATCCACACATCGATTGGGCGGCGGGTTCCGTGATAAGTTGGAGCATGTTCTGCTGCCACTCGAACTGCCTCCGGTCCGCTCTAGCCCCACGCAGCCCACCCACCCGCCCGGTTCCGAGTCCTCCCGATCTCTCATCCGTCCCCCATGTTTACCACGACCTCGGGGAGGTGTTCTCTAAGGAACGGGCCGTCTCCTTACCTCCTCACAGACCATACGACTGCGCCATCAATCTCCTTCCCGGCGCGTCTTTGTCGGTTAGGCGACTCTACAATCTGTCCCGGCCCGAGAGACAGACCATGGAGACCTACATCCACGACTCTCTGGCAGCGGGCCTGATCAGACCCTCGTCGTCGCCTGTGGGTTCTGGGTTTTTCTTTGTGACTAAAAAGGATAACTCGTTAAGGCCGTGTATTGACTTCCGGGGGCTAAACGATATCACCGTCAAGAACAAGTACCCCTTGCCACTCATCGACCCAGCCTTCGAGCCGCTCCGTAATGCGACGGTGTTCTCCAAATTGGACCTCCGCAATGCCTACCATCTCGTCCGGATCATTGAGGGGGACGAGTGGAAGACGGCGTTCAACACTGCTTTGGGGCACTTCGAGTACCGGGTCATGCCCTTCGGTCTCACCAACGCCCCGGCAGTGTTCCAAGCTCTGGTGAACGACGTCCTCCGAGACATGCTGAACCTGTTCGTCTTTGTCTACCTGGACGATATTTTGATATTTTCAGGTAGTCAGAAGGAGCACGTTCAGCACGTTCGGTTGGTACTTCAGCGGCTTTTGGAGAACAAGCTGTTCGTCAAGGCGGAGAAGTGCGAGTTCCACGCTAAGTCGGTGGCCTTTTTGGGGTTCATAATCGAACCGGGGCAAGTTCGATCGGATCCCGTTAAGGTCAAGGCAGTGGCGGAGTGGCCGACGCCTACGTCCCGCGGTTCCTCGGCTTTTCTAATTTTTACCGCAGGTTCATCCGGGATTTCAGTAGTGTCGCGGCCCCACTTACTCGGCTCACCTCCACGCTCTCTCCGTTCTCCTGGACTCCTGAGGCAGGTGCGGCGTTTGCGCAGCTGAAACGTCTGTTTACCTCGGCTCCGGTTCTGAGGCATCCGGATCCGGCATGCCAGTTTGTGGTGGAGGTGGACGCATCGGATTCCGATGTGGGGGCCGTTCTTTCTCAACGTTCCACGGGGGATCGGAAGACTCACCCTTGTGCTTTTTTTTCGAGACAGTTGTCGCCCGCGGAGAGGAACTACGACGTGGGGAATCGGGAGCTCTTGGCAGTGGTTCTGGCCTTGGAGGAGTGGAGGCATTGGCTGGAGGGGGCCGAACAACCGTTCGTGGTCTGGACAGACCACAAGAACTTGGCCTACCTCCGCACCGCCAGGCGGCTCAACTCTCGACAGGCGCGGTGGGCGTTGTTCCTGGGGAGGTTCAACTTCACGCTCACCTACCGGCCTGGATGTCGGAATGTGAAACCAGACTCTCTCTCTCGCCAGAGACCATCCTGCCTCCGGTGTGCGTGATTGGGGCAGTCACATGGGAGATCGAGGGTCTCGTCCGGTCGGCTCAGCTTACTCATCCAGATCCAGGTAATGGTCCCGCTAACCGGCTGTTTGTACCCGATCCAGTTAGGTCTCGGGTGCTGCAGTCGGCTCATTCCTCCCGTCTGACCTGCCATCCCTTTTTGTACGGACCCTGTCCTTCCTCAGACAGAGCTTCTGGTGGCCTTCCATCTCCCGGGACACCCAGGCCTTTGTCACGGCCTGCACCGTCTGTGCACGCAGCAAGGCCTCACATCGACCTCCTGCGGGGTTGCTGCAGCCGCTGCCTATCCCTCGTCGGCCTTGGTCGCACATCGCCGTGGACTTCGTCACCGGTCTTCCGCCGTCGTCTGGTAACTCCACCATCCTCACCATCGTCGACCGGTTTTCGAAGGCGGTCCATTTTGTGCCCCGACCCATCGCCTGTCCCAACTATCCCTACGTCTGCTACCTGATCCAGTGAGTGCTGAAGGTCACATACTGATGACGCAAACAGGACCACATCATCTGCAAACAGCAGCGATTCAATCCTGAGCCCACCATACTGAAACCCCTCCCCTCCATGACTACGCCTTGAAATCCTGTCCATGAAAATCACAAACAGGATGGGTGACAAAGCGCAGCCCTGGCGGAGGCCAACACCCACTGAGAACAGGCCTGACTTTGTACCGAGAATCCGGACACAGCTCTTGCTTTGGGAGTAGAGAGATTGGATGGCCCTCAACAGTGACCCCCGCACCCCATACTCCCGCAGCACCCCCCACAGTATTTCCCGAGGGACCCGATCATATGCCTTCTCCAAATCTACAAAACACATGTAGACCGGATGGGCATACTCCCAAGCCCCCTCCAGGATCCTTGCAAGAGTGAAAAGCTGGTCCGTTGTTCCACGACCAGGGCGGAATCCGCATTGTTCCTCTTCAATCTGAGGTTCGACTATCAGCCGAACCCTCCTTTCCAGCACCTTGGAGTAGACTTTCCCAGGGAGGCTGAGTAATGTGATACCCCTGTAATTGGCACACACCCTCTGGTCACCCTTTTTGAACAGGGGTACCACCACCCCCGTTTGCCACTCCTCAGGCACTGTCCCAGACTTCCACGCAATGTTGAAAAGACGTGTCATCCATGACAGCCCCTCAACACCCAGAGCCTTTAGCATTTCTGGACGGATCTCATCAACCCCTGGGGCTTTGCCACTGCGGAGATGTTTGACTACCGCAGTGACTTCCTCCAGGGAGATTGATGTTTGCCGTCCTTCATCCTCCAGCTCTGTCTCTACCATTGAGGGTGTAGTTGGGTTAAGAAGTTCCTCAAAGTGTTCTTTCCACCGCCCGATCACCTCCTCAGTTGAGATCAGCAATGTCCCACCCTTACTGTACACAGCTTGGATGGACCCACGCTTCCCCCTCCTGAGGCGCCGGATTGTTTGCCAGAAACGCTTTGGTGCCGACTGAAAGTCCTTCTCCATGGCTTCTCCGAATTCCTCCCACACCCGCTGCTTTGCCTCTGCTACAGCCGAGGCTGCCGTCCTCTTGGCCTGTCGATACCTCGCAACTGAGTCCGGAGTCTCACAGGCTAACATAGCCCGGAAGGCCTCCTTCTTCAGCCGGACAGCTTCCCTGACCACCTGTGTCCACCACGAAGTCCGAGGGTTGCCGCCCCTTGAGGCACCAATGACCTTGAGGCCACAACTCTCAACCGCAGCTTCGGCAATAGAAGCTTTGAACAATGACCACTCTGGCTCAATGCCCCCAGCCTCCACAGAGATGCCCCAAAAATTCCGCCGGAGGTGTGAGTTGAAGGTCTCCCGGACAGGGGCATCCACCAGACGTTCCCAGTTCACCCGCACTACACGTTTGGGCTTACCAGGTCTGTCCAGAGGCTTCCCCCGCCATCTTACCCAACTCACCACCAGATGGTGATCGGTTGACAGCTCTGCCCCTCTCTTCACCCGAGTGTCCAAAACATGCGGCCTCAGGCCAGATGATACGATAACAAAATGTATCATTGACCTTCGGCCTAAGGTGCTCTGGTACCATGTACACTTATGAGCATCCTTATGTTTGAACATGGTGTTTGTTATGGCCAATCCATGACTAGCACAGAAATCCAATAACAAAACCCCACTCCGGTTCAGATCAGGTAGGCCGTTCATCCCCAACACGCCCCTCCAAGTTTCCCCATCGTTACCCACGTGTACGTTGAAGTCTCCCAGGAGGACTATAGAGTCCCCTTCAGGAGCCCCATGCAGGACTCCATCCAGGGTGTGCAAGAAGGCGGGATATTCCGAACTGTTGTTAGGTGCATAGGCACAAACAACAGTCAGAGTTTTCCCTCCCATGACCCTAAGGCGTAGGGAGGCGACCCTCTCGTCCACCGGGGTAAACTCCAACAAAGCGGCACTCAGCCGGGGACTTGTGAGTATCCCCACACCCACCCGGCGCCTCACACCCTGAGCAACTCCAGAGAAGGAAAGAGTCCAACCCCTATCCAGGAGTTTAGTTCCAGAGCCAGTGCTGTGCGTAGAGGTAAGCCCCACCAGATCTAATTGGTAGCGCTCCACCTCCCGCACAAGCTCAGGCTCCTTCCCCCCCGAAGAAGTGACATTCCACGTCCCC
>JANIIK010000182.1:0-2500 GCA_027704905.1 Muraenolepis orangiensis
CTGTGCTCCCTCACTCTCTTCCTCCCCTCTCTCTCTCACACAGACTAAATGAACATCTAGAACTTTACACACACACTCAAGATCCTCCCTCCCAAAGACACACACACCCTCACACAGACACACACACATAGCTCTGCTCTGACAGATTTATTGTAAATGTCACACACCATAATATTGACAGAAATTGAATTAAACCTCTCCTACTAGTATTCAGAGGCCAGTTATTATCAACAATGAACATTGTGTGCACTCTCACACAAACTCTCAGTAAACTAAATGTGAACAAGTTTTTTATCTTCCTACGCATGTTGCTTCTTTAAATGAAATGAGTGGGACTTCTGACATTCCTTGCCTTGAACAATCCTCCACCTTGTTTCAGTTTTTGGTTTTCTGGAAACAAGATTTCAACCACGTCACTGAGGCATGTTTTAACAAACTCCCCTTCATTGTAGGGCTTTTTAGCTCGTGCTATGTTCCAAGCAACTTGATATGATGCAAGCGTTACGGTCTCCGAGTGCTTCCTTATTTTTTGGAAAAACTGTGTCTGCTTTTCCGCCTGACTTTTCAAGGTGTTTAACTTCTGCTTGTGAAGTTCAACACCTTTAGTGAATTCTGGTGGATGGAGTGTGCATGGAGTGAGGTGAAATGGCGCTGAAGATGTGAAGCCTTAAATGGGCTAATGACGTCTGGCATTGCGTTCTATAAAAAAGATGAACTCTCCCACTCTACTAAAAACGTTCTATGGTCGTCTTCATATTTTCGCTTAGCTGTGCATTTTTTCCCTGCCATTTTAGGTTTGAACTCAGATGGTCAACTCAGATAGTGCTTGATAGGGTTTTCCCCCCTCGAAGGTGATTGGTTCACTGCATCGCAGGCCTTTTAGTGATTGGCTCTTGGGCCGCATCACAATTAGACGCGCTGTCATGCTCTCATACTGACACCACTCACACACAGTGGCGTAGGGGAGGGGCCCGCAAGGCACCCACTGGGGGGGGGGGCCCTGGCGTTGAATGGAAAAAAAAAATTAACATCTATATATCTATATTTCTGATCGGGTAGTAGCGCCCCCCCCCCCCCCCCCCCGTCAACGATCGTCGCACATCGGATTTTGCTCGCGGAGGGGCCACGTGATTTTGCGCTACGCCACTGCGCACACACGTACACACACACGTACACACACACGTACACACACGTACACACACACGTACACACACACACACAAATATAATTCGAACTGAAGAGCCGCATGAAACTGGGCAAAGCATGCGGCTCGTTGGCCACCCCTGACATACATGATGGTGGACATCATGTATCTTATCTTATCAATATATTAATATATTGATAACATACATGATGGTGGACATCATGTATCTTATCAATATATTAATATATTGATAAGATAAGATACATAATGGTGGACATCATGTATCTTATCAATATATTAATATATTGATAACATACATGATGGTGGACATCATGTATCTTATCAATATATTAATATAACCCTTTATTTAATAATAATTTAATTTAAAATAATTTAATAATATATATTTATATTTAATAATATATATATTAACATATAATCTAGATATATTAATATAGAATAATACATATATTCATGATGTGTAGTATGTAGTATTTCTGTGTAGACTCATCATGTCTTTGGTTCTCTCTCCCATCAGATGAGTGTGAACTCACACTGGACCCAAACACAGCCTGGAGAGGACTCTCTCTGTCTGAGGACAACAGGAAGGTGATGAGGGTTAGAGAGAAGAAGTATCCTGATCACCTGGAGAGATTTGACTCCTATCCCCAGGTGTTGTGTAGAGAGGGTCTGACTGACCGCTGTTACTGGGAGGTGGAGATGGCAGGAGGAGGTATTGATATAGGAGTGACATACAGAGGAATCACTAGGAGAGGACAGGGTTATGACAGCTTGCTTGGAGGAAACAACAAGTCCTGGAGTCTTTATTGTTATGATGATGGTTACTCTGTCTGTTACAACGATAGTAGAACAGTCATAGATCTCCTCCCCTCTAACAGAGTAGGAGTGTATGTGGACCGACCTGCTGGCTCTCTCTCCTTCTACAGAGTGTCCCCAGATGGAGGAGGGTCCTCAGACACACTGACACTCATCCACACCTTCCAGTCCACATTCACCCAGGAGGACCTCCTCCCTGCGTTTGGGTTATGGGGGGGAGAAGGTTCCTCAGTGTCTCTGTGTCGCTTGTAGCAACACACACAGAAATACACACACATACATAGAAATACACATACACACACACACACATGGAAATACACACACACACACACACACACATTTATACACACACGCTTAAAGAAATTCACACACACATTTTTACATAATTGCACACACACATTGAAATACACATATACACAGTACAAACACAGTACAAAAACACATTCACATATATATACACACATGGACCGGATGTGGACCGGATATAGGCGGGATTTGGACCGGATGTGGGTGGGATGT
>JANIIK010000182.1:5000-12500 GCA_027704905.1 Muraenolepis orangiensis
TAATAACATTTAATAAAATTTAAATAAAATGAATAAATGAGAATCGTATCTGTGTTATAATACAGTGTTACGTTGATTTGTTTGTCTTTCTCGGTCCATGCACGACGCATTTGAGTGGTTTTGTGTTGGAAAAACAATGCAACCAATCAGATATTTGTCTGGGTTGCTGGGAAGAATATCCAACGTAAATCAACCAAAGTATTCCCGCTGACATTGGCCCTTAGACGGAATGATAGCGTATGTTTGGATTGACAATTTGATCAACCAATCATATCGTGATTTGTAGCCAATGGGCGTATTCTTTCAGATTTCCCCGGCAGCTCAATATGGAGCTAGAAGGTGCAAGGTGCTGGCTGGCGCGAGAGTGGATCTAGCGTAATGTTACGTTTTCTACGTTGTTTTTTTTACGCCAAAATGGCAACAGGTGAAGATGATGTCGTGGCGGAATTATTGTGTGAACCATTTTCAAGACGACCATTTAATGTTAAAATGGACATTATTAAAAGAGGCCGTCCAACACCTGACAATCTGGAGCTGACTCAAGTAGTTAAAGCAGGCTATGTTCGCCATTTTCAGAGTAGCAACTGGGAACGATCCCCGTGGCTAACGGGCTCTACTAGCCACAAGAGGCTCTACTGATGGGAGTGTTGCTGTTTGGGACCGACAAGAGAGCAGGGAATTGGAACTTATTTTGGATCTGAAAAGCGATCATCTTTATGACCTGATGGTGGTCGAACCATTCATCCAGAAGGACAGGAGAATGGATTTGGTCTTTAAGTGAACATCATTGGTGAGTGAGACTCATTTGTCTTTGCTGGTTTTGTCTCTGTGTTGCGTCTCGTTGAGCTGGTTGTTGCATTTTGTTTCCACACACTTGTTGACTGATTAGTTAATGGCTGTCTTGGGTTTGTTAAGCATTGTTGTGCATTTGAATTGAGAGTTTTGACTTGATCTTTCTTTGCATCGCTTAACGTGAAAAGACTTAACGTAACTAAGAGTTACAAAACCACGATCAATAATCACCTAATTTGCATATGTTTTGTCATTAGCACTTTCACCTTTTCACTTTCATTTTGACAGGTGAAAGTGCTAATGACAAGACATATGCCAGAGACATTTGGTGATTATTGATCGCTATTTTGGAACTTAAAGTTCCAAAGTTACGTTCAGCCTTTTCACGTGAAGCGTGTTAGACCGTCCCTTTAACCGATAGCCTGTGTGTTAGACCGTCCCTTTAACCGATAGCCTGTGTGTGGTGGTCTGTGGTGGTCTGTTACGTCATACATGGACTCTGCTTTACAACTATGGTCCACTTGGGAATTGGCTGCGACAATCTGATCTTCCTAAATGAGATAAGGCATAAAGTGACTCCTCCGTGACGTCCGTCTGACTAGAACAACTGAATTTTCGAATGGTGGTGGTGATGGGGGGGGGGGGGGTGGTCTACAGCAGGGGTTCCCAAAGTGGGGGTCGCGGGACCCCGAGGGGGGGGGGGGGGGGGGGTCGCGGGACCCCGAGGGGGGGGGTCGCGAGATGATTTCAGAATCCTCTTGATGTGACCATGAGGTTTTTATTGTTAATAATAACGTGTGCATAGATATTTTTATATATGTACGGGTGACGAATAAAGGAATTTTGATTCCGACAGATTCACGACAGTATCATTTGCAGCTGAAAAAAAAGCCACACAATTTTCAATATCACGATTCACGATTACCCCCCCCCCCTTGGACTTCACGATGTTCTCGATGGTGAAGCTCTGTGCACACGTTGTTTTTAATGTTTCAGTCCCTCCGGTGATAGTGGGGGGGGGGTCTGTTATGTTGGGGGTCGCGGGCTGAAAAGTTGTGGAACCCCTGGTCTACAGAAGGCCCAGTTGTGATAGACACGCTTCGCCACTGATACACACACACGCGCACAGACACACACACACACACACACACATACACACACACGCGCACAGACACACAGACACACAGACACACACACACACACAGCAAATAAGAACATTATGAACAAAATGCAAAACAGTATTTTCAGTGAATATGGAGGCTAATTAAATGATTTCCGATCACTTCTTGTGACTTTTACACTGTGATCTGTAGGCTTTAGCTTCTATTGTCTGTATGGATCATGATGATTGACATTTAAATGAGCCTTGTAGAGCCAATGTTCTTGTAGAAAACGTTAAGCTCACTATTATTTCTGCTTTTCAAGGCTCATGGGGAGACTCTGGATGAAGCCATGAAGGGGATGCCAGTCAGTCTACTGATAGGCTATGAAGGGGATGCCAGTCAGCCTCCTGATAGGCTATGAAGGGGATGCCAGTCAGCCTACTGATAGGCTATGAAGGGGATGCCAGTCAGCCTACTGATAGGCTATGAAGGGGATGCCAGTCAGCCTACTGATAGGCTATGAAGGGGATGCCAGTCAGCCTACTGATAGGCTATGAAGGGGATGCCAGTCAGCCTACTGATAGGCTATGAAGGGGATGCCAGTCAGCCTACTGATAGGCTATGAAGGGGATGCCAGTCAGCCTACTGATAGGCTATGAAGGGGATGCCAGTCAGCCTACTGATAGGCTATGAAGGGGATGCCAGTCAGCCTACTGATAGGCTATGAAGGGGATGCCAGTCAGCCTACTGATAGGCTATGAAGGGGATGCCAGTCAGCCTACTGATAGGCTATGAAGGGGATGCCAGTCAGCCTACTGATAGGCTATGAAGGGGATGCCAGTCAGCCTACTGATAGGCTATGAAGGGGATGCCAGTCAGCCTCCTGATAGGCCATGAAGGGGATGCCAGTCAGCCTACTGATAGGCTATGAAGGGGATGCCAGTCAGCCTACTGATAGGCTATGAAGGGGATGCCAGTCAGTCTACTGATAGGCTATGAAGGGGATGCCAGTCAGCCTACTGATAGGCTATGAAGGGGATGCCAGTCAGTCTACTGATAGGCCATGAAGGGGATGCCAGTCGGCCTACTGATAGGCTATGAAGGGGATGCCAGTCAGCCTACTGATAGGCTATGAAGGGGATGCCAGTCAGCCTACTGATAGGCTATGAAGGGGATGCCAGTCAGCCTACTGATAGGCCATGAAGGGGATGCCAGTCAGCCTACTGATAGGCTATGAAGGGGATGCCAGTCAGCCTACTGATAGGCTATGAAGGGGATGCCAGTCAGTCTACTGATAGGCTATGAAGGGGATGCCAGTCAGCCTACTGATAGGCTATGAAGGGGATGCCAGTCAGTCTACTGATAGGCCATGAAGGGGATGCCAGTCGGCCTACTGATAGGCTATGAAGGGGATGCCAGTCAGCCTACTGATAGGCTATGAAGGGGATGCCAGTCAGCCTACTGATAGGCTATGAAGGGGATGCCAGTCAGCCTACTGATAGGCTATGAAGGGGATGCCAGTCAGCCTACTGATAGGTACAAACAGTTACGCCCAACGAGACTGACGAGCCAAATGGGCCAGAGAACCCAGAAGAAGAGACACAGACACTCAAAACAACGGAAAAATGTCTTTACTGAAAAATATATCCACAAACACAGAAACCAAGTAGGCCGGGTGTGACTGGTTAGGTGGCGCCACGTGGTCGGAGCAGGAAACGCAGGTGCTCGTGTTGGAGGAAGCCCTGAGGATATCAATGACCAAGCGCCCGACGCCGGTCTTGGGCAGCCTAAAGAAGGGTAGATCCCGGGAGTTCATTGGCCTCAGCCGGCCTGATTATGATGGGAAACACCTGGGATCACTTAGAGCGCGGGGGCACAACACAAACTGTAACATCTATGGGGTTTTCCACCTCAGTTTCCCATGTGGTCACAAGAGGTCCCTTGTGTCTGTTGATGGTCTTGTCTGTTTCCTACTTGTCTGCTTCAAAACTCAAGGACTATTCCCATGTCCTATCACCTTCTGGATCACAGTGACCAATGATTAGAGCATTGGTCACATTGTGAGAATGTAATTTGAGGTTGCAAATGAATTAAACATTTGTCCATTGTGTGCGATGTTAACATTGCATATCGTGACACATGGAGTACAAGGTGTACTATTACTTAGTTCAACATGTATATTGGTGTGGTGTGGATCTACTGGATCGGCCTCAGAGCCCATCTCTGTGTGTGAGTCTTAAAGCTTGTGATTGTTCTGACTGAGACAGGTCCCTGAATAGTGCTCCAGTGTTATGCTGAAGTGGAAGGCCGCTGGAAGAGTCTTCACTCCTACTCAAATATGAGCCAAGTGGACAGAAAACCAGAGAACTTGTGAGCCTCCTGCTCTGCTGTGTGGACGAGTTAAGATCCTCAGACGCATTGGGTTTACTGATCTGAATCTGAATCACTTCCTCTTTCTTGTCCACACAGTGAGATGAGTTCCTCTCATGCAACCCATCCTAGTATGAGGAGCAGTGGGTACCAGCTATTGGATATACAGGGGAGCAGGGGAGGGGTCCGGTGCCTTGCTCGAGGGCACTGAGGCAGTGAACCCGGGAGGAGAAGTGGCCGAGTACCGCTTCTCATTCCGTTGGTCTTGTTCCTTTCCGGGGACTCGAACCGGCGACCTTCCGGTTCCCAAGCCCCAAGTCCAACAGACTGAGCTGTCCTGCCGCCCACACAACCAAACCACCCAACAATTATGACACAACTAGAGGAAACACCACAACCAGATTTGTGAATGAGCGACGCTGGACATAGTCAGCTTTTAAAATACATTTCTAGTGACAATTGTGGACGTAAATACAAGTACGAGTGTTGAACTGCCAACAATTACCTTAAAGTTCTACTGCTGGCCATCCAAGTTCCCTTCAGCAGATCATTGAAAATGTGGCAGAAAATGTCTTTTTATGACGTTGTTGAACGTGCACATGAATCCTGAGCCCAAACTTGACCTTCGACCCTTATTTGGTAGCTAAGGTCTTTATTACTTTAGAACATTTATACTTGCGGGGGGGACAGGGGACAGAAAGGGGAGGGGTCGTAGGAGGAGGGACCAGGGGGACAGACAGGTGAGGGGTCGTAGGAGGAGGCACCAGGGGGACAGACAGGTGAGGGGTTGTAGGAGGAGGGACCAGGGGGACAGACAGGTGAGGGGTCGTAGGAGGAGGGACCAGGGGGACAGACAGGTGAGGGGTCGTAGGAGGGAATATGGAAAGGTATCATTCTTATTATTCCAAACCTAAATGTTAATGTCTAAGTGAATGTGTTCTCTCAGAAGGTGAGATGATGATAATAACCATCATTGTGTTAACTCTTTTAAGACTCTTATACAAGACTATTTCACATTTGCATTTTATTTCTAACACAAAACCACTGAAATGCGTCGTGCATGGACCGAGAAAGACAAACAAATCAACCTAACTGTAATATAACAGATAACAACACAGATACCATTCTCATCTATTAATTTGATTTAAATTGTATCAAATTGTATTAAATTGTATTAAATTGTATTAAATTGTATTAAATTGTATTACATTGTGTTAATTCCAATTCATTTTTTTTACCCATTTCTACCCTCTGTATATACATTTTGATATATATATACTTATGTGGATATAACTGCATATCCCTGCTCACTACCTGTTGAATACTTGCATAGTTACCTGTGTGTGTGTGTGTATATATATATATATATATATATATATATATATATATATATATATATATATATTTATATATATACATATATACCTATAATTCTGCACATATGTCCTATATACCTACTCTATAAGTTATATGTTTTTATACCTAGTAGACAGTTTTTACATCTTATTTAACCACTCTACATTGCATATTACCTGCACTTTACTGCAACACTGCACTCTGGTTAGATGGCAACTTATTTTCTCTGTACTGTACTTGTGCTGTGAAAGGACAACACATTAGAATCTAATGTCATCTAACTCCATGTTACCATAAGTAGACGTGTAATAATACAGTCTCTTCAAGTGGCCATGGCTGCTTGGCCTGTTGTGATGTGTTGTTGGTGGTGATCCTGGACCATAAAGAGGTGTCTCTTATCGTTCTCCCTTCCTCCCCCCCGGTGTCCCCCCCTATGTCTCCCCCCCTGTGTCTCCCCCCCTGTGTCTCCCCCCCTGTGTCTCCCCACTGTGTCTCCCCCCCTATGTCTCCCCCCCTGTGTCTCCCCCCCTGTGTCTCCCCCCCCTGTGTCTCCCCCCCTGTGTCTCCCCCCCTGTGTCTCTTTACCTGCTACTCACCATGGACACACACACTTAAATGTAGACTGAAAATTGTAGAACTCATGTGTTTTTCTATGAGACCAACAATGTTTCTAGTTGCTTTTAGCAACTAGTCTCTCTCTCTCTCTCTCTCTCTCTCTCTCTCTCTCTCTCTCTCTCTCTCTCTCTCTCTCTCTCTCTCTCTCTCTCTCTCTCTCTCTCTCTCTCTCTCTCTCTCTCTCTATAGTTGACTGTGATGAAATGTGGACATACAGGCTACTTTTTTTAAAAACAACGGCGTCACTACAACGGAATGCTCTGTTTCCCCTTAATGACTTCCCTTCTCTCCCCTGGTCCCCAGACCCGCGGTCGTGGAGGAGCGGGCCGAGGAGCAGGCCTGAGGAGCGGGCCTGAGGAGCGGACCTGAGGAGCGGACCTGAGGAGCGGGCCGAGGAGCGGGCCGAGGAGCGGGCCTGAGGAGCGGGGCAAGGGGCGGGCCGAGGAGCGGGCCTGAGGAGCGGACCTGAGGAGCGGGCCTGAGGAGCGGGCCTGAGGAGCGGGCCTGAGGATCGGGCCTGAGCAGCGGGCCGAGGAGCGGGCCTGAGCAGCGGGCCGAGGAGTGGCCCTGAGGAGCGGGCCTGAGGAGTGGCCCTGAGGAGCGGGCCTGAGGAGCGGGCCGAGGAGCGGGCCGAGGAGCAGGCCTGAGGAGCGGGCCGAGGAGCTGGCCGAGGAGCGGGCCGGGGAGCGGGCCGAGGAGCGGCCTGAGGAGCGGGCCAAGGAGCGGGCCTGAGGAGCGGGCCTGAGGAGAGGGCCTGAGGAGCGGGCCTGAGGAGGGGGCCTGAGGAGCGGGCCTGAGGAGCAGGCCTGAGGAGCGGGCCTGAGGAGCGGGCCGGGGAGCGGGCCTGAGGAGCGGGCAGGGGGATCCGGGTCCAGCAGGGAGTCCCGGGTCAAGTAGTGGGACCCGGGTCCAGCAGGGGGATCCGGGTCCAGTAGTGGGACCCGGTCCAGCAGGGGGACCCGTGTGGACCCGGGTCCCCCTACTGGACCCGGGTCCCCCTGCTGGACCCAGGTCCACCTGCTAGACCTGGTTCCCCCTGCTAGTCCCGGATCCCCCTGCTGGTCCCAGGTCCCCCTGCTGGACCCTCCAGGTGCCCCTGCTGGACCCGGGTCCCCCTGCTGGACCCGGGTCCCACTACTGGACCCGGGTCCCCCAGCAGGACCCGGGTCCCCCTGCTGGACCCAGGTCCCCCTACTGGACCCGGGTCCCCCTGCTGGACCCACGGGACCCCCTGCTGGACCTAGGTCCCCCTGCTGGACCCAGG
>JANIIK010000183.1:0-5000 GCA_027704905.1 Muraenolepis orangiensis
AGATGTGATGATACCTAGCGCCCGGGCTATACGATGGTTCAAGAATAACCGGCCCTCCGGGGCCGGCGAGGAGAGACGTTTGATACTGGCTTGGGGTGCGGCCGAAAAATGGTCGCCCCTCTCCATGATCACACCGCATGTTTATGACAGACAGGGTGTCAAATCACTTGCATACGACCTGATTCTGGGTCAGGGTGTCGTAAGTAGCAGAGCAGCTTCATGACTGCGATCTATTGAAAGTCATCCCTCGATCCAAGCTTTTGTCGGAGGTCGTGGGCAGGCGGCGCGTGCCAGCCACCCAGGCCTTTCGACTGTTGCGGTTGAAGACCACCATGGGTTCAAAAAAAAATAGTTAAAGTTTCAAAAAACGACAGAGTGTTGGAAGTTTCAAAAAAACGACAGAGTATGGACTTGTCGGAAAAACGACAGAGTCCCCACCGTCTGGAAAAACGACAGAGTGTCGGGATCCGGACGGTGGGGACTCTGTCGTTTTTCCGACAAAGTTTATACTCTGTCGTTTTTTTGAAACTCCAACACTCTGTCGTTTTTTGAAACTTTAACTTTTTTTTTAATTTTTTTTTTTGGACCACCATGGGTCCGTTTCTGGACCACCATGGGTCCGTTCCTGGACCACCATGGGTCCGTTCCTGGACCACCATGGGTCCGTTCCTGGACCACCATGGGTTCATTTCTGGACCACCATGGGTCCGTTCCTGGACCACCATGGGTTCGTTTCCGGACCACCATGGGTTGAAAAAAAAAGTTAAAGTTTCAAAAAACGACAGAGTATGGATTGATTTGGACCACCATGGGTTCATTTCTGGACCACCATGGGTTCGTTTCTGGACCACCATGGGTTCGTTTCTGGACCACCATGGGTTCGTTTCTGGAACTTTGCCGGTGGCTTTTACAATAACGTGGCCAGGTAGGGGTGCTTAAGGGTGGGGGCCCAGGTTCGGCTGGTGGACAGGTCATCCTGGGGCTCAAGTTCTGCTGGTAGTTCGGTGTACCTGGGTCCCTGGTTGGGCTGGTGGACAGGCCTTCCTGGGGCTGATGTTCTGCTGGTAGTTCGGTGTACCTGGGTCCCTGGTTGGGCTGGTGGACAGGCTTCCTGGGGCTGATGTTCTGCTGGTAGTTAGGTGTACCTGGGGCCCAGGTTGGGCTGGTGTCCCTGTACCAGCATGGGTCTAAATAGGAGGTGAAGGTGTCCAGACAGAGTGCCATCTTGTCGGGAATATGACAGAGTGTGAGGACCCAGGGTGGTCCTTGTAGCACTGTGTCATATATTCCTGATGAGTTGGCACTCTGTCTTTTTTTTTAAACTTTTTTCCCCCATATTCCAATGGGTTTAGATCCGTAATATGCTCTGGAAGTCTTTGGGTCTTTGGCCGCTGTCCATGGTGCTGAATGCTTGTGTGTGTGTGTGTGTGTGGGTGGGTTGGGCTGGTGTCCCTGTACCAGCATGGGTCTAAATAGGAGGTAAAGGTGTCCAGACAGAGTGCCAACTTGTCGGGAATATGACAGAGTGTGAGGACCCAGGGTGGTCCTTGTAGCACTGTGTCATATATTCCTGACGAGTTGGCACTCTGTCTTTTTTTTTTAAACTTTGTTTCCCCCAGATTCCAATGGGTTTAGATCCGTAATATGCTCTGGAGGTCTTTGGCCACTGTCCATGGTGCTGAATGCTTGTGTGTGTGGGTGGGTGGGAGGGTGGGGGGGGGTGAGTACCATTGCTCATAGTCACACACACATCCGACATTGAGTGCCTATATTCGGATAGATGTTGGAGTGTGTGTGGGGTGAGGACCAGTGCTCCTAGTCACACACACAATCCGACATTGAGTGCCTATATTCGGGCAGGAGTTGGAGTGTGTGTGGGGTCCAGGACTGGTGCTCCTAGTCACACACACATCCGACATTGAGTGCCTATATTCGGGCAGGAGTTGGAGTGTGTGTGGGGTGAGGACCAGTGCTCCTAGTCACACACACATCCGACATTGAGTGCCTATATTCGGATAGGTGTTGGAGTGTGTGTGGGGTGAGGACCAGTGCTCCTAGTCACACACACATCCAACATTGAGTGCCTATATTCGGGCAGGAGTTGGAGTGTGTGTAGGGGTTAGGACCAGTGCTCCTAGTCACACACACAGCCAACATTGAGTGCCTATATTCGGGCAGGAGTTGGAGTGTGTGTAGGGGTTAGGACCAGTGCTCCTAGTCACACACACAGCCAACATTGAGTGCCTATATTCGGGCAGGAGTTGGAGTGTGTGTAGGGGTTAGGACCAGTGCTCCTAGTCACACACACAGCCAACATTGAGTGCCTATATTCGGGCAGGAGTTGGAGTGTGTGTAGGGGTTAGGACCAGTGCTCCTAGTCACACACACATCCAACATTGAGTGCCTATATTCGGGCAGGAGTTGGAGTGTGTGTAGGGGTTAGGACCAGTGCTCCTAGTCACACACACATCCAACATTGAGTGCCTATATTCGGGCAGGAGTTGGAGTGTGTGTGGGGTCCAGGACTGGTGCTCCTAGTCACACACACACATCTGACATTGAGTGCCTATATTCGGATAGGTGTTGGAGTGTGTGTGGGGGTGAGGACCAGTGCTTTTCATACGCTTATGGTGCTTAAAGATCTAAAATGAATAAAAATAATATGATTTCATGTGTTTCTAGCTCAATGGGGAATTGCACTGCCTCCCCCAGCTAAAAATACGAATAAAAAGCATTAAAACGAATTAAAAACGTTAAAAAAAAAAATTAAAAAAATTAACATGGGTCAAAATGTTGAAAAGAATAAAATATGCCTATATTCGGATAGGTGTTGGAGTGTGCGTGGGGTCAGGACCAGTGCTTTTCATACGCTTATGGTGCTTAAACATCTAAAATGAATAAAAAAATATGATTTCATGTGTTTCTAGCTCAAAGGGGAATTGCACTGCCTCCCCCAGCTAAAAATACGAATAAAAAGCATTAAAACGAATTAAAAACGTTAAAAAAAAAATGGATGGGGGAAACCATAAAATAGGCCATCGCCCAGGCCTATTTTATGGTTTCCCCCATGTCATTTTGGACCACCATGGGTTCATTCTGAAACGGGAGCACCATGGGTGGGGGAAACCATAAAATAGGCCATCGCCCAGGCCTATTTTATGGTTTCCCCCATGTCATTTTGGACCACCATGGGTTCATTCTGAAACGGGAGCACCATGGGTGGGGAAAACCATAAAATAGGCCATCGCCCAGGCCTATTTTATGGTTTCCCCCATGCCGTTTGGACCACCATGGGTTCGTTCTGAAACGGGACCACCATGGGTGGGGAAAAGACTAAATTAGGCCATCGCCCAGGCCTATTTTATGGTTTTCCCCATGCCCGGTTTTGACCCCTGTCTTCGGGGAAACGTTGCCGAGCCATGTATGGGAGGGCAGAGGGTCCGACTAGGAGGCTTGATTTCGGACCCGATTGAGCCAAGGGTCGGTACCCCTCCGGAGCCCTGGAGGTTTGGACCACCATGGGTTGGGTTTGGACCACCATGGGTTGGGTTTTGGACCACCATGGGTTGGGTTTGGACCACCATGGGTTGGGTTTGGACCACCATGGGTTGGGTTTGGACCACCATGGGTTGGGTTTTGGACCACCATGGGTTGGGTTTGGACCACCATGGGTTGGGTTTGGACCACCATGGGTTGGGTTTGGACCACCATGGGTTGGGTTTTGGACCACCATGGGTTGGGTTTGGACCACCATGGGTTGGGTTTGGACCACCATGGGTTGGGTTTGGACCACCATGGGTCGGGTTTTGGACCACCATGGGTTGTGTTTGGACCACCATGGGTCGGTTTTGGACCACCATGGGTTGGGTTTGGACCACCATGGGTTGGGTTTGGACCACCATGGGTCGGTTTTGGACCACCATGGGTCGGTTCTTAAACGAGACTACCATGGGTGGGGAAAAGACTAAATTAGGCCATCGCCCAGGCCTATTTTATGGTTTTCCCCATGCCCGGTTTTGACCCCTGTCTTCGGGGAAACGTTACCGAGCCATGTATGAGAGGGCAGAGGGTCCGACGAGGAGGCTTGATCTCGGACCCGATTGAGCCAAGGGTCGGTACCCCTCCGGAGCCCTGGAGGTCCCGTAAATCAGCGGGTGATGGTCGTGCCTAGTCCGACGAGGAGGCTTGATCTCGGACCCGATTGAGCCAAGGGTCGGTACCCCTCCGGAGCCCTGGAGGTCCCGTAAATCAGCGGGTGATGGTCGTGCCTAGTCCGACGAGGAGGCTTGATCTCGGACCCGATTGAGCCAAGGGTCGGTACCCCTCCGGAGCCCTGGAGGTCCAGCAATTCGGCGGTTGATGGTCGCGACTAGTCCGACCAGGAGGCTTGATCTCGGACCCGATTGAGCCAAGGGTCGGTACCCCTCCGGAGCCCTGGAGGTTTGGACCACCATGGGTTGGGTTTGGACCACCATGGGTTGGGTTTTGGACCACCATGGGTTGGGTTTGGACCACCATGGGTCGGGTTTGGACCACCATGGGTTGGGTTTGGACCACCATGGGTTGGGTTTTGGACCACCATGGGTTGGGTTTGGACCACCATGGGTTGGGTTTGGACCACCATGGGTCGGGTTTTGGACCACCATGGGTCGGGTTTTGGACCACCATGGGTCGGTTTTGGACCACCATGGGTCGGTTTTGGACCACCATGGGTCGGTTTTGGACCACCATGGGTCGGTTCTTAAACGAGACTACCATGGGTGGGGAAAAGACTAAATTAGGCCGTCTCCCAGGCCTATTTTATGGTTTTCCCCATGCCCGGTTTTGACCCCTGTCTTCGAGGAAACGTCCTCGTTTCTATGGTAGAAGGGGAGCTATGGTGCATGGAGCCCTGGAGGTCCAGCAATTCAGCGGTGTATGGTAACAACTAGTCCGACGAGGAGGCTTGATCTCGGACCCGATTGAGCCAAGGGTCGGTACCCCTCCGGAGCCCTGGAGGT
>JANIIK010000183.1:17500-20413 GCA_027704905.1 Muraenolepis orangiensis
AAACCATAAAATAGGCCATCGCCCAGGCCTATTTTATGGTTTCCCCCATGCCGTTTGGACCACCATGGGTTCGTTCTGAAACGGGACCACCATGGGTGGGGAAAAGACTAAATTAGGCCATCGCCCAGGCCTATTTTATGGTTTTCCCCATGCCCGGTTTTGACCCCTGTCTTCGGGGAAACGTTGCCGAGCCATGTATGGGAGGGCAGAGGGTCCGACTAGGAGGCTTGATTTCGGACCCGATTGAGCCAAGGGTCGGTACCCCTCCGGAGCCCTGGAGGTTTGGACCACCATGGGTTGGGTTTGGACCACCATGGGTTGGGTTTTGGACCACCATGGGTTGGGTTTGGACCACCATGGGTCGGGTTTGGACCACCATGGGTTGGGTTTGGACCACCATGGGTTGGGTTTTGGACCACCATGGGTTGGGTTTGGACCACCATGGGTTGGGTTTGGACCACCATGGGTTGGGTTTGGACCACCATGGGTTGGGTTTTGGACCACCATGGGTTGGGTTTGGACCACCATGGGTCGGGTTTTGGACCACCATGGGTTGGGTTTGGACCACCATGGGTTGGGTTTGGACCACCATGGGTCGGGTTTTGGACCACCATGGGTTGGGTTTGGACCACCATGGGTCGGGTTTTGGACCACCATGGGTTGGGTTTGGACCACCATGGGTTGGGTTTGGACCACCATGGGTTGGGTTTGGACCACCATGGGTCGGGTTTTGGACCACCATGGGTCGGTTTTGGACCACCATGGGTCGGGTTTGGACCACCATGGGTCGGTTTTGGACCACCATGGGTCGGTTTTGGACCACCATGGGTCGGTTCTTAAACGAGACTACCATGGGTGGGGAAAAGACTAAATTAGGCCATCGCCCAGGCCTATTTTATGGTTTTCCCCATGCCCGGTTTTGACCCCTGTCTTCGGGGAAACGTTACCGAGCCATGTATGAGAGGGCAGAGGGTCCGACGAGGAGGCTTGATCTCGGACCCGATTGAGCCAAGGGTCGGTACCCCTCCGGAGCCCTGGAGGTCCCGTAAATCAGCGGGTGATGGTCGTGCCTAGTCCGACGAGGAGGCTTGATCTCGGACCCGATTGAGCCAAGGGTCGGTACCCCTCCGGAGCCCTGGAGGTCCCGTAAATCAGCGGGTGATGGTCGTGCCTAGTCCGACGAGGAGGCTTGATCTCGGACCCGATTGAGCCAAGGGTCGGTACCCCTCCGGAGCCCTGGAGGTCCAGCAATTCGGCGGTTGATGGTCGCGACTAGTCCGACCAGGAGGCTTGATCTCGGACCCGATTGAGCCAAGGGTCGGTACCCCTCCGGAGCCCTGGAGGTTTGGACCACCATGGGTTGTGTTTGGACCACCATGGGTTGGGTTTTGGACCACCATGGGTTGGGTTTGGACCACCATGGGTCGGGTTTGGACCACCATGGGTTGTGTTTGGACCACCATGGGTTGGGTTTTGGACCACCATGGGTTGGGTTTGGACCACCATGGGTTGGGTTTGGACCACCATGGGTCGGGTTTTGGACCACCATGGGTCGGGTTTTGGACCACCATGGGTCGGTTTTGGACCACCATGGGTCGGTTTTGGACCACCATGGGTCGGTTTTGGACCACCATGGGTCGGTTCTTAAACGAGACTACCATGGGTGGGGAAAAGACTAAATTAGGCCGTCTCCCAGGCCTATTTTATGGTTTTCCCCATGCCCGGTTTTGACCCCTGTCTTCGAGGAAACGTCCTCGTTTCTATGGTAGAAGGGGAGCTATGGTGCATGGAGCCCTGGAGGTCCAGCAATTCAGCGGTGTATGGTAACAACTAGTCCGACGAGGAGGCTTGATCTCGGACCCGATTGAGCCAAGGGTCGGTACCCCTCCGGAGCCCTGGAGGTCCCGTAAATCAGCGGGTGATGGTCGTGCCTAGTCCGACGAGGTGGCTTGATCTCGGACCCGATTGAGCCAAGGGTCGGTACCCCTCCGGAGCCCTGGAGGTCCCGTAAATCGGCGGGTGATGGTCGCGACTAGTCCGACCAGGAGGCTTGATCTCGGACCCGATTGAGCCAAGGGTCGGTACCCCTCCGGAGCCCTGGAGGTCTGGACCACCATGGGTTGTGTTTGGACCACCATGGGTTGTGTTTGGACCACCATGGGTTGTGTTTGGACCACCATGGGTTGTGTTTGGACCACCATGGGTTGGGTTTGGACCACCATGGGTCGGGTTTGGACCACCATGGGTCGGGTTTTGGACCACCATGGGTCGGGTTTTGGACCACCATGGGTCGGTTTTGGACCACCATGGGTCGGTTTTGGACCACCATGGGTCGGTTTTGGACCACCATGGGTCGGTTCTTAAACGAGACTACCATGGGTGGGGAAAAGACTAAATTAGGCCGTCTCCCAGGCCTATTTTATGGTTTTCCCCATGCCCGGTTTTGACCCCTGTCTTCGAGGAAACGTCCTCGTTTCTATAGTAGAAAGGGGAGCTATGGGGCATGGAGCCATGGAGGTCCAGCAATTCAGCGGTGTATGGTAACAACTAGTCCGACGAGGAGGCTTGATCTCGGACCCGATTCGAATAAAGTGACGGTACACCTCCGGAGCCCTGGAGGTCCAGCAATTCGGCGGTGTATGGTAACAACTAGTCCGACGAGGAGGCTTGATCTCGGACACGATTCGAATAAAGTGACGGTACACCTCCGGAGCCCTGGAGGTCCAGCAATTCGGCGGTGTACGGTAACAAGTAGTCCGACGAGGAGGCTTGATCTCGGACCCGATTGAGCCAAGGGTCGGTACCCCTCCGGAGCCCTGGAGGTCCAGCAATTCGGCGGTGTACGGTAACAAGTAGTCCGACGAGGAGGCTTGATCTCGGACCCGATTGAGCCAAGGGTCGGTACCCCTCCGG
>JANIIK010000184.1:0-27569 GCA_027704905.1 Muraenolepis orangiensis
GGTACTCGGAGATGTGCACGCCGAGGAACTTGAAGCTGCTGACCCTCTCTACTGCAACACCGTCGATGGAGATAGGGGCATGCTCTCCTCTCTGCTTCCTGACGTCCACGATCAGCTCCTTGGTTTTCTTGACATTGAGGGCGAGGCTGTTCTCCTCACCACTGCTCCAGTGATCTAACCTCCTCCCTGTAGGCTGTCTCGTTGTTGCCGGCGATCAGGCCCATCACTGTCAGCAAACTTGATGATGACGTTGGAGCTGTGCATGGAGAGGTTGAAGATGTCTGCAAAGACATAAAAGACAAAAATTTCGGCAGCACTGCCAAAAGCTACCGATAAATACAGATAGATCAAATTGGGCTCCTTGATCGTTTGTTTTAATTTGGGTGGGTATGATTGCTCAAAAGAAGTGTGCTTTATCTCGTAGTGCTGCTTCACATTGCCGCTTTTGATAGTCGCCATAGAACAAATGAGATGTACTGGGTTTTAACTGCCCGCGGGAAGAACCAACATGTAGGTGTTTTTGTTGTCTACCTTTCTGTTTGTAGAGCACTCCATGTGAAATTTCTCCAACCATTTCTCTCTCTGTCTCTATTTGTGTGTGTGTGTAAAATAATTTAGCTGTATAATTGAAGCAGATGCTTAAAAGTAATGCAATAGTTACTTTCCAAATTAACTAGTTACTTTATATATGGAGTAACAGTAATTAAGTTAATTAGGAGAGAAGTAACTAGTAACTGTAACTAATTACTTATTTTCAGTAACTTGCCTATCACTGGGCATGTGCAACAAGTGCAATGGAATGCTTACTCCCCTTTCCCTCCCTCTGAATTTCAACAACAATGCTATACTATGCTACACTAAACGATGCAATACTATACAATACTATACTATAAACAACACTATATAAGACCTAGTATATGCTGTACTACACACTACACACACAGGGTTGAGGAAATGTACACAGTATACAATAACAATGCTATGCACAATAAAGAACAGTAATGTGGTGGATGATATATGCATATGACAAATGGTGCAAAAAGCATTTAAAAGTGGATAAAAACATATTTAATAATAATAATAATAATAATAATAATATATATAGACTTTTGTGAGTTTGGCAGTTAAGTTTGGTACAATTAAGGGCACTATTACACCAAGTTCGTCCTGTCCCCTCCCTAGCTCATTGGTTCGTTTAGGCGCACGTGAACTCAGCCATCAGCTTTGTTTGGCCTAATCACATTTTTTGGTTTGATTACACAGTTTGGTTCGCTGTTAAATATTCCGACCTAATCAAACCAACGATAGTTGTGAAAACACCCCTAACTTAATTCAGGGTAGAGAATTGGACAACATTTGAACCACCAGCTGTTCTCGGTGTTGATTGGCCAAATTACACGCTGTGTGTGTTGTTATTACTCCGTACCAACTATTAACAAATCAAGAGAATGCTAACCATTGTTTTAATGTCTGTGCTTATTGGGTGCAGTTGGATGAAAATAAAATCTATCGTGTTGCATTTATTTGTATTTCTGAAGTAAAAAATTGTTAACCTCATATAATTAATGTTGGATTATAACATTTCTGCTGAGCAGAAACACATGCCTACTAGCTCACACAAGCATGCCAACGAGCTCACAAACGTGTGCTAGCTCGATCACAACATGTGCTAGCTAGACTCCCGTAAACTCCTGGTTTTTCCCTGTTGGACTATTTAGCTTGTTTGTTCCTTTGTTGGATTAATCGACTTTGATTTTTACCCCTGGATGTTTTTGTGTTCATTTTGGACTCCAGCCTTCTCCCCGCAGCACATTATACAACACCCCTGTTTGGATTTCCATTTTGCACTCACGTAAGTCGCTTTACACATGATATTTTTACTTCCGTAATTTACACACACATAGTTGATTGTTCACACCTAATGTCAGTCATTGGAGCACTATAGTTAGGGTTTTGAACTCTGTTTTGCCTCCGACTCTGTCTGTACAACCAAGGGGTTTTGCCAGCTACAATCTGTGTGTGGCATAACTATATATATATATATATATATATATATAAATATATATAAATAGACATATATATATATAGACATATATATGTAAATATATGCTTGATTATTCCATATCCTCTAACTAAGTAACCCAGAGTTTTGTGTGTGTCTGTGTGTCTGTGTGTCTGTTTTGTGTTAAGTTGTGTGTTTGGGGGTGTGTGTGTGTATGTGTGTGTGTTAAGGTCTGTTTGTGTGTGTTAAGGTGTGCGGTTTTGCGGAGGCCTATCAACAGACAAAGAGGGAAGCGTATTTGTATATAAAACGTTCAAACACTCATAGCGGGTTTTGGGTGGGCTTAACAAACCCGAAAAAATCGTATTCTTCTTGGTGAACTCTTGCCCATCTCATACCTATAACTGTAACAAAATTATAATAAAGTAGTCATGCAGTCCAAATTGATAACATTGGAGCGTTGTCTCCTCCCGCCCCCATCTTCTCCACAGACTCCAAGATACAACATACAAATTTTTTATTGGCCATAGGTACATAGGAATGCTTACTTCCCATTCTCTCCGGCAGTATAAATCTCAAAAACACCATACAAATATAAATAATATGTACAATATGTAATATATAAAATAAGCTTGGTTCTCAGGTTGAGGACACTGAACATCAAAGGGCAACATTATCATTAGAGACAAGGGCAATTATTCAATTTTGGACTATTCTATTGATTTGAAAAGTGACCATGAGTCCCACACGAGTCCTGTAGGTTGATTTATTTTTAGCATTTGTTTGCAGATCTTTTTTCGAACTGTAAATGTTAGCTAGATGCATGGCTGGCTTTATGGTCACACGGATATAAGCTAATTAGATTGCTGAAGCTCAATGCCTACTTGTTTAGGAGAAAATGCGCCAAATCTGCATCGTCTTGAAATCGTTCTGGGCTCTGAGCAGTCTTCCATCTTTCAAATGCAACTCCCAAGATTTTCCCGTGTTGTATCAGGGTTCTAGTCATGGAGCTTTTTCAAAGGAGGCAATGAGGGATTTTTAGGTCGGGTAGAATCTTGTACAATCTCAGATGATCCCATGTGTTTTCTCACTTGCTCGTCGCTGCAGCACACTGTGTTTGTGTGCCAATTAGTTTCATATCTGGCAACCCGGGGAACTCTGAGAATAGTAAACACACAGACCTAAAAAAAGATGTTCTCCACTCAGAATGGACTTTTCAAAGGAGAACTAAACTGGCTGTAGCATTGTTGTTGGAGAGGTAGCATGTACGACTGTACAGGATTCAGTTCAAAATCCTCCCCCTCACATTCAGAGCTCATCACGGTCAGGCCCCCTGCTGACGTGGCTGACCTGAAACTTCACTCCCGTTTGCCCAGCACACTCGCATCAGGTCAAATCATCTCAACCAACTATCTGTCCCATGAATCCCGTGGTGACCAAGCCTTTCAGGCAGTATCACCCAAGCTATGTAACGCTCTCCCCACACACCCCTTAGTAAGGTTTGCTGAATCTATTGACCATTTGAATTGGCAGACGCTGAATACTTACCTGTTTAGATATTAGGCTTTATCTCAGGATTTCATAAAACCCCTTCAGTGCTTTGGTGGCTTCAGAGCTTGTTTGGGGGTTTTCACCTTACTATCACTCGGAAATAAATATTAAAATGAAACAAGGAAATAACTAAGTCATTTTTCGGGCTTTACACCCATTGCCGAGCGCTTTACGTTAAATGTGAGCGTGTGCGGTAGCAACATTGTTTGAGGATGAAGATTTGTCTTGTTTTTATTCATGTGTGTGCCGGGGTTAAGGGCTGTGAGGAAAGAGAGAGGGAGGGAGGGAGAGAGGGAGGAAGAGAGAAGAAGAGATTGAGAATTAGACAGAGAGAGAGAGAGGGCAGAGGAAATGTACAGAGAGTGAGGCAGAGAGAGTGTATGCTTCTCTCTTTTGCATATATTGTGGTATAGCAGGGGGGGGGGGGGAGGGACACGCCAGATTTCTGGCGTGTGCGTGATAATACAATTAGCTTTGATCTTTCGAAAATTGCTGATGATTATTGGGTATGCTCCGTACAATTCAAGGAGAAAACATTAAAAAAAAATCGAGAATCCAAATGCTAATTCGATCACCGTTAAAATATGGTAAGATGTTAAGAATTTGTTTCGTTCTTAAACATTGCATGGAGCGGCAATGTCGTAGCTCCACTCGCATGCCCGCGACAATGGGATGTATAACGTACAAATTGTGCACCGCAATGAACTTGAGGTCCAACAAAGAAAGAGCGCACGGCGAGTGTCCTTGCGCCCTAGCCACCAATACATTCAGCGGCTTACTTAAACAGGTATTAGCATCATCAAGGTGTCGGCTAGTGTCGAGACGTTGGATTTCACTAGAATAACATCGGCGATGTTATGCAAGGCACACCATCGGAAACCATCGGAAGTGATCCGAAGAGGGTTGTTCTGTATTGACTCTGTGCTTCGGGTTTGTGGTTTTGGAGAATAATTGTGTGTCTGACGTATCAAATATGAGAGGGGGAAAATGAGTTAGCAAAATACATCTGTTTCACAAACAAACACACACATACACACACGGGTACTTAGGTTACAACTTGATACTCGGAAATTGGGTTCAAACCCGCAACATTCCTGATGACCAGGCATGAACGTTTTAACGTTTAGACCTGTTATGAACGTTTAAACAAATGAAGTAAAAACTATTGTGTGTTTGAACTTTAATTGTTATTGAATTAAATTAATAATAATATAAATCGTTTTCAGCAGTTATCTCACCCAGAGTAGAGTAGTGAAGTTCAAGCTTGTCTTACTTGTCACATACTCAAGCATGCAAGCATCAAGCATCAAAACTTGCTGTAACGTGCTGTTACAAAGTGGTACTATCTCTATGGTAACCATAGAGAGCTACTCTCTCCCACAGAAAACACCTCTCCTGTAACAGGGTTGTTTGCAGTTCAACCCATACATTTGCATCATGCCCCCCCCCCCCCCCAGTAAGTTTGGCACGCCCTCACACAAAGTTAGTTTTCGAGGCCTCGAAGAGTATGGTTAGCTGTATCAACGTGTGAAGAAGGCGCTGTTCTCACCGGTGCAATTGCAAATTCCCTTTGTATGGATTTCTAAAGGAAGGCAAGAATCAAGAGCAAGAGTGAAGAATCAATGGTTTGAATACATTTGGACCGCTATTCCTCAGGAGCCTCTTTCAGGAATAACAGACCTTTTATTCTAAATCTGGAGGATTGAATCATCTTTGTTGGTCACATACATGTATACACCCACAGTGAAATTAGTTTCTCTGCATTTAAGTAGTTTGAGGAGCAGTTGGCAGCTTTTGTATATACAGCTGCCTGGGGAGCAGTGTAGGGGTCTGCTGCCTTGCTCAACAGCACTTTGGCAGTGTCCAGGTGTTTCGGGCACTTGACATGGCGACCTTCCAGCTCCCAAGCCAAGTAATAACAGACTGAGCTATCCTGCCTGTTGTGCTCCCACGCTCTAATCAATCCCAGGTGCTGGGATCTACCGGTCTGCTGTAAGCATGCTTCATTTCTTGTGGATTTGTTATGGTAAAAACAAACAAGGTAGCTACTACTTGTACTACTTCTAGAAGTTGTTGGTGGTAGCTGAGCTGTATACCCAGTGTCAAAGCTGTAGCCCTTGGCTAACTTATAGTGCAGTTCAGAGAAAAGGATTTCATGTTTTGTGGTCAGTTTGACTTTTACTTTGACTTTGTTCTGATTCATTTTGCCATTTTGACATTGTAGGTTGTACTTAGCGGTCATGCGTTTATACAATCAAAATGCAGACTGTGAGCAACAACATCTGAAGGACAGGGATGTCTTCAAGGTGTGAAGCCTGAGAAGGGTGAACCCGGTAAAAACAACAGGTTGTATTTTTTTTGGTATATATACTGTATATATATATATATATATATATATATATGAAGGTCACATCTTTGGGGGGGCATCTGGAATAGGATTTGTTAAAAGTGTGGAGGACATTTCGTTTTTGTAAAAAACAACTTTGCTTGTTGTATTCTGTGACCGCAGCTATCCGACACCACTATCACCACTATCACCACTACCATCACAACTGCCATTCACGCGACTACCACCACCATTACCACCGACCTACAGAGCTATCGTTCTATGGTGAATATTTGTACACAATATGCGATTTACTAAGTACCCTGCCCTTAACTGAAACACATTTCAACTAGATGCTATATCTCATTTCCAAATTTCCCCAATGGATGGAACGTTCAAATCAACCCCCAGATGTAACCTCTAGCTCTACAAAATCAAGTCAAAATCTGTGCGAGCAGCCAAGCTCTGGTGTGGGTGATCCGCACATGAACTGTATAAAACAGTATACACACACAACAGTAGTGTACACACACTCATGACATGTCTCTTGTGTATCTCCTCTCTTTGAAAACACAAACACACAGAAGCCCACTCAGTTCACAAAACACACATGATTCCATGATGTCCCCAGCCCCACAACTTGACATGATTTGTTCACATACACAATGTCACACTCCGTCTCTCACACACACACACACACATACACACACACAGACACACATACACACACACACACACACACACACACACACACACACACACACACACACACACACAACACACACACACACACACACACACACACACACACACATACACACACACACACACACACACACACACACACACACACACACATACACACACACACACACACACACACACACACACACATACACACACACACACACACATACACACACACACACACACACACACACACAAACACACACACACACACACACGCACACACACATTATGTGAGAAAGCATGATGTGTTTCAATGTAATTGTGCATCAGAAGATTCCAGATTGCACGCCTATGACATCATCTCTCCATCACACCCTGGGCATGTGCACACTTGCGTGTCAGTGCATGAAAACACAAACACACACATGCTACGGATTGTTGGTTTAGTTATTGTAAGATAAGATGCATATGTTTTCTATTGCGAGAAACACACAAACACTCGTTATTCTGTTACCTGCTCCAACCCTTTTTTGTATATAATATAATACAATCATGTTTTATAATCTATAGTAATATGCTAAACAATCTTCAAAACTTCTAAATCCCACATTTTAGTTAAAATAGCTGCAGAATATGGCATTATGTTTGCATTTAATTTTACGGTTCAACTGATTGTCCTCTGGGAATTCCAAACATACTTGGTTGAAAATTATATTATTTTTCTGGCAATTAAAGTTGTGATGTTTCTTCTTTTTCTTTGTTCCCAAAACCCTGTTTGAGATTCATTGAATTATGCATTGTACTAACAGTGTTTTTTCCGTCACTAAGGGTCATGTCGGGCACTTAATAAGACACTTGATAATCTACTTTCTGTGTAATTTTGAACTATGATCCAAATGTCTGAGCCACTCTTGTGATACCATTCTAAATATACTGTACAGTTTGGAAAGGAAAGTAACACTAAACACTAGATGGATTACTCTTCCTCAAACACACATTGACCCAAGACCACATTCTGCAGGCACTACCGTCAAACTGGGACACCCCTAGTGGCAAACTGAGGCACATAAAACACATTCAATTGTTATAATAATAATAATAATAATAATAATAATAATATTAATTATTATTATTATTATTATAATCATTATAATAATAATGATAATAATAATAAATCGATCAAATCTAAATCTGGAGGATTCAATCCTCTTTATTGGTGACATACATGTACACACAGTGCAATTTGTTTCTCTGCATTTTACCCATACTAGTATTACGAGCAGTGGGCAGCTATTGAATATTCAGTGCCTGTGGAGCAGTGTAGGGGTCTGGTGCCTTGCTCAAGGGAAACTCGGCAGTGCCCAGGTGTTTCAGGTACTTGAAACCGGCAACCTTCCGGTTCCCAAGCCAAGTACTAACAGACTGAGCTATCCTGCCTGTTGTGCCCCCACGCTCTAATCAATCCCAGGTGTTGCCCATCGTAATCGGGCCGGCTGAGGCTAATGAACACCTGGGATCTACCCTTCTTAAGGCGGCCGAAGACCGACGTCGGGGCTTGATCATTGCGAACCTTACTGGGAACCATCCTGACGGAGACCGACGTCGGGGGCGATATCGTTGGGAACCTTCTGCCGAAGACCGATGTCGGGGCGGGTTCACTGAGAACCTTATGGCTCCCTCCTACTCGAAAACCTCTGTCTCCAGCTCCGACTACGTCGCGTCTCGTGCTCCACGCTCCAAGGACCCTCTCTGCGTTCCACCCTCTGGACCATCTCCCCGTGTCGACCATACCTCGTAACCTATCCAACCCTACCCTGTTGTTTTTGAGTTTGTGGATCTATCAGTAAAGACATTATCCATTGTTTTGGGTGTCCTGGCTCTACTTCTGGGTTCTCTGGCACATTTGGCTAGCCGGTCTCGTTGGGTCACAACAGAATGAAGCCCAAGATGAGCCAAGCCGGGATCCCAGAAGCAGGGAGTGGGACACCTTCCTAGTTACGCCAGTGTGTCGATTCACCTACTCCGTAACTACGCCAGCTACTTGTGTCTGCGGTTCCTAGCTCCCAGGCTAGCTCCACTCCGCCTTCCGAGATAATTCCAAATCCCTGTGTCTCAGAGTAATAGCTTGATAGCTCCCCGTGTCTCTAGCTCCTAGTTTCCAGGCTAGCTCCCCATGTCTCTAGCTCCTAGCTTCCCTTGTCTACCTCCTAGCTTCCAGACTAACTCCTCTTGTCTCTAGCTCCTTCCTTCCTGGCTAGCTCCCCGTGTCTCTAGCTCTTAGCTCCCAGGCTAGCTCCACATCTTCTCTCCATGGCTACACCAGCTCCTCGTGGTTTTGAGCCCATAGTTTTCCAGGCTAGCTCCCTGTGTCTCCAGTCCCTAGCTCCCAGACTAGCTCCCTGTGACTACAGTTCCTAGCTTCCAGGCTAGCACCGTGTGTCACCAGTTCCTAGCTTCCAGGCTAGCTCCCTGTATCTCCAGTTCTTAGCTCCCATGCTAGCTCCCTGTGTCTCCAGTTCCTAGCTCCCAGGCTAGCTCCCCATGTCTCTAGCTCCTAGCTTCCCTTGTCTACCTCCTAGCTTCGAGACTAACTCCTCGTGTCTCTAGCTCCTTGCTTCCAGGCTAGCTCCCCGTGTCTCTAGCTCTTAGCTCCCAAGCTAGATCCACATCTACTCTCTGTGGCTACACCAGCTCCTCGTGGTTTTGAGCCCATAGTTTTCCGGGCAAGATCCCTGTGTCTCCAGTCCCTAGCTCCCAGACTAGCTCCCTGTGACTCCAGTTCCTAGCTTCCAGGCTAGCATATTGTGTCTCTAGCTCCTAGCTTCCAGGCTAGCTCCCTGTGTCTCCAGTTCCTAGCTCCCAGGCTTGCTCCCCATGTCTCTGGCTCTTAGCTTCCAGGCTAACTCCTTGTGTCTCTAGCTCCCTAGCTCCCAGGCTAACTCAGTGTCTGCTCCCGGGCTATGCGAGCTCCCCCCGTTTTCAGCAGTTATCTCACCCAGAGTAGAGTAGTGAAGTTCAAGCTTGTCTTACTTGTCACATACTCAAGCATGCAAGCATCAAGCATCAAAACTTGCTGTAACGTGCTGTTACAAAGTGGTACTATCTCTATGGTAACCATAGAGAGCTACTCTCTCCCACAGAAAACACCTCTCCTGTAACAGGGTTGTTTGCAGTTCAACCCATACATTTGCATCATGCCCCCCCCCCCCCAGTAAGTTTGGCACGCCCTCACACAAAGTTAGTTTTCGAGGCCTCGAAGAGTATGGTTAGCTGTATCAACGTGTGAAGAAGGCGCTGTTCTCACCGGTGCAATTGCAAATTCCCTTTGTATGGATTTCTAAAGGAAGGCAAGAATCAAGAGCAAGAGTGAAGAATCAATGGTTGAATACATTTGGACCGCTATTCCTCAGGAGCCTCTTTCAGGAATAACAGACCTTTTATTCTAAATCTGGAGGATTGAATCATCTTTGTTGGTCACATACATGTATACACCCACAGTGAAATTAGTTTCTCTGCATTTAAGTAGTTTGAGGAGCAGTTGGCAGCTTTTGTATATACAGCTGCCTGGGGAGCAGTGTAGGGGTCTGCTGCCTTGCTCAACAGCACTTTGGCAGTGTCCAGGTGTTTCGGGCACTTGACATGGTGACCTTCCAGCTCCCAAGCCAAGTAATAACAGACTGAGCTATCCTGCCTGTTGTGCTCCCACGCTCTAATCAATCCCAGGTGCTGGGATCTACCTGCTATCTGCTGTAAGCATGCTTCATTTCTTGTGGATTTGTTATGGTAAAAACAAACAAGGTAGCTACTACTTGTACTACTTCTAGAAGTTGTTGGTGGTAGCTGAGCTGTATACCCAGTGTCAAAGCTGTAGCCCTTGGCTAACTTATAGTGCAGTTCAGAGAAAAGGATTTCATGTTTTGTGGTCAGTTTGACTTTTACTTTGACTTTGTTCTGATTCATTTTGCCATTTTGACATTGTAGGTTGTACTTAGCGGTCATGCGTTTATACAATCAAAATGCAGACTGTGAGCAACAACATCTGAAGGACAGGGATGTCTTCAAGGTGTGAAGCCTGAGAAGGGTGAACCCGGTAAAAACAACAGGTTGTATTTTTTTTGGTATATATACTGTATATATATATATATATATATATATATATGAAGGTCACATCTTTGGGGGGGGCATCTGGAATAGGATTTGTTAAAAGTGTGGAGGACATTTCGTTTTTGTAAAAAACAACTTTGCTTGTTGTATTCTGTGACCGCAGCTATCCGACACCACTATCACCACTATCACCACTACCATCACAACTGCCATTCACACGACTACCACCACCATTACCACCGACCTACAGAGCTATCGTTCTATGGTGAATATTTGTACACAATATGCGATTTACTAAGTACCCTGCCCTTAACTGAAACACATTTCAACTAGATGCTATATCTCATTTCCAAATTTCCCCAATGGATGGAACGTTCAAATCAACCCCCAGATGTAACCTCTAGCTCTACAAAATCAAGTCAAAATCTGTGCGAGCAGCCAAGCTCTGGTGTGGGTGATCCGCACATGAACTGTATAAAACAGTATACACACACAACAGTAGTGTACACACACTCATGACATGTCTCTTGTGTATCTCCTCTCTTTGAAAACACAAACACACAGAAGCCCACTCAGTTCACAAAACACACATGATTCCATGAAGTCCCCAGCCCCACAACTTGACATGATTTGTTCACATACACAATGTCACACTCCGTCTCTCACACACACACACACACATACACACACACAGACACACATACACACACACACACACACACACACACACACACACACACACACACACACACACACACACACACACACACACACACACACACACACACACACACACACACACACACACACACATACACACACACACACACACACACACACACACACACACACACACACATACACACACACACACACACATACACACACACACACACACACACACACACAAACACACACACACACACACACGCACACACACATTATGTGAGAAAGCATGATGTGTTTCAATGTAATTGTGCATCAGAAGATTCCAGATTGCACGCCTATGACATCATCTCTCCATCACACCCTGGGCATGTGCACACTTGCGTGTCAGTGCATGAAAACACAAACACACACATGCTACGGATTGTTGGTTTAGTTATTGTAAGATAAGATGCATATGTTTTCTATTGCGAGAAACACACAAACACTCGTTATTCTGTTACCTGCTCCAACCCTTTTTTGTATATAATATAATACAATCATGTTTTATAATCTATAGTAATATGCTAAACAATCTTCAAAACTTCTAAATCCCACATTTTAGTTAAAATAGCTGCAGAATATGGCATTATGTTTGCATTTAACTTTACGGTTCAACTGATTGTCCTCTGGGAATTCCAAACATACTTGGTTGAAAATTATATTATTTTTCTGGCAATTAAAGTTGTGATGTTTCTTCTTTTTCTTTGTTCCCAAAACCCTGTTTGAGATTCATTGAATTATGCATTGTACTAACAGTGTTTTTTGCGTCACTAAGGGTCATGTCGGGCACTTAATAAGACACTTGATAATCTACTTTCTGTGTCATTTTGAACTATGATCCAAATGTCTGAGCCACCCGTGTGATACCATTCTAAATAGCTGAAGAGCTCTTCTATACTGTACAGTTTGGAAAGGAAAGTAACACTAAACACTAGATGGATTACTCTTCCTCAAACACACATTGACCCAAGACCACATTCTGCAGGCACTACCGTCAAACTGGGACACCCCTAGTGGCAAACTGAGGCACATAAAACACATTCAATTGTTATAATAATAATAATAATAATAATAATAATAATATTTATTATTATTATTATTATTATAATCATTATAATAATAATGATAATAATAATAAATCGATCAAAATCTAAATCTGGAGGATTCAATCCTCTTTATTGGTGACATACATGTACACACAGTGCAATTTGTTTCTCTGCATTTTACCCATACTAGTATTACGAGCAGTGGGCAGCTATTGAATATTCAGTGCCTGGGGAGCAGTGTAGGGGTCTGGTGCCTTGCTCAAGGGAAACTCGGCAGTGCCCAGGTGTTTCAGGTACTTGAAACCGGCAACCTTCCGGTTCCCAAGCCAAGTACTAACAGACTGAGCTATCCTGCCTGTTGTGCCCCCACGCTCTAATCAATCCCAGGTGTTGCCCATCGTAATCGGGCCGGCTGAGGCTAATGAACACCTGGGATCTACCCTTCTTAAGGCGGCCGAAGACCGACGTCGGGGCTTGATCATTGCGAACCTTACTGGGAACCATCCTGACGGAGACCGACGTCGGGGGCGATATCGTTGGGAACCTTCTGCCGAAGACCGATGTCGGGGCGGGTTCACTGAGAACCTTATGGCTCCCTCCTACTCGAGAACCTCTGTCTCCAGCTCCGACTACGTCGCGTCTCGTGCTCCACGCTCCAAGGACCCTCTCTGCGTTCCACCCTCTGGACCATCTCCCCGTGTCGACCATACCTCGTAACCTATCCAACCCTACCCTGTTGTTTTTGAGTTTGTGGATCTATCAGTAAAGACATTATCCATTGTTTTGGGTGTCCTGGCTCTACTTCTGGGTTCTCTGGCACATTTGGCTAGCCGGTCTCGTTGGGTCACAACAGAATGAAGCCCAAGATGAGCCAAGCCGGGATCCCAGAAGCAGGGAGCGGGACACCTTCCTAGTTACGCCAGTGTGTCGATTCACCTACTCCGTAACTACGCCAGCTACTTGTGTCTGCGGTTCCTAGCTCCCAGGCTAGCTCCACTCCGCCTTCCGAGATAATTCCAAATCCCTGTGTCTCAGAGTAATAGCTTGATAGCTCCCCGTGTCTCTAGCTCCTAGTTTCCAGGCTAGCTCCCCATGTCTCTAGCTCCTAGCTTCCCTTGTCTACCTCCTAGCTTCCAGACTAACTCCTCTTGTCTCTAGCTCCTTCCTTCCTGGCTAGCTCCCCGTGTCTCTAGCTCTTAGCTCCCAGGCTAGCTCCACATCTTCTCTCCATGGCTACACCAGCTCCTCGTGGTTTTGAGCCCATAGTTTTCCAGGCTAGCTCCCTGTGTCTCCAGTCCCTAGCTCCCAGACTAGCTCCCTGTGACTACAGTTCCTAGCTTCCAGGCTAGCACCGTGTGTCACCAGTTCCTAGCTTCCAGGCTAGCTCCCTGTATCTCCAGTTATTAGCTCCCATGCTAGCTCCCTGTGTCTCCAGTTCCTAGCTCCCAGGCTAGCTCCCCATGTCTCTAGCTCCTAGCTTCCCTTGTCTACCTCCTAGCTTCGAGACTAACTCCTCGTGTCTCTAGCTCCTTGCTTCCAGGCTAGCTCCCCGTGTCTCTAGCTCTTAGCTCCCAAGCTAGATCCACATCTACTCTCTGTGGCTACACCAGCTCCTCGTGGTTCTGAGCCCATAGTTTTCCGGGCAAGATCCCTGTGTCTCCAGTCCCTAGCTCCCAGACTAGCTCCCTGTGACTCCAGTTCCTAGCTTCCAGGCTAGCATCTTGTGTCTCCAGCTCCTAGCTTCCAGGCTAGCTCCCTGTGTCTCCAGTTCATAGCTCCCAGGCTAGCTCCCTGTGTCTCCAGTTCCTAGCTCCCAGGCTAGCTCCCCATGTCTCTGGCTCCTAGCTTCCAGGCTAACTCCTGGTGTCTCTAGCTCCCTAGCTCCCAGGCTAGCTCAGTGTCTGCTCCCGGGCTACGCCAGCCCCCCCCCCCCCCACCCAGCTCCAAGAACCCTCTCCCCCTCACTTCTGGGTTCTCTGGCACATTTGGCTAGCCTGTCTCGTTGGGACACAACAGAATGATCAAGCCCAAGATGAGCCAAGCCGGGATCCCAGAAGCAGGGAGCGGGACACCATCCTAGTTACGCCAGTGTGTCGATTCACCTACTCCGTAACTACGCCAGCTACTTGTGTCTGCGGTTCCTAGCTCCCAGGCTAGCTCCACTCCGCCTTCCGAGATAATTCCAAATCCCTGTGTCTCAGAGTAATAGCTTGATAGCTCCCCGTGTCTCTAGCTCCTAGTTTCCAGGCTAGCTCCCCATGTCTCTAGCTCCTAGCTTCCCTTGTCTACCTCCTAGCTTCCAGACTAACTCCTCTTGTCTCTAGCTCCTTGCTTCCTGGCTAGCTCCCCGTGTCTCTAGCTCTTAGCTCCCAGGCTAGCTCCACATCTTCTCTCCATGGCTACACCAGCTCCTCGTGGTTTTGAGCCCATAGTTTTCCGGGCAAGATCCCTGTGTCTCCAGTCCCTAGCTCCCAGGCTAGCTCCCTGTGACTCCAGTTCCTAGCTTCCAGGCTAGCACCGTGTGTCACCAGTTCCTAGCTTCCAGGCTAGCTCCCTGTATCTCCAGTTCTTAGCTCCCATGCTAGCTCCCTGTGTCTCCAGTTCCTAGCTCCCAGGCTAGCTCCCCATGTCTCTAGCTCCTAGCTTCCCTTGTCTACCTCCTAGCTTCGAGACTAACTCCTCGTGTCTCTAGCTCCTTGCTTCCAGGCTAGCTCCCCGTGTCTCTAGCTCTTAGCTCCCAAGCTAGATCCACATCTACTCTCCGTGGCTACACCAGCTCCTCGTGGTTTTGAGCCCATAGTTTTCCGGGCAAGATCCCTGTGTCTCCAGTCCCTAGCTCCCAGACTAGCTCCCTGTGACTCCAGTTCCTAGCTTCCAGGCTAGCATATTGTGTCTCCAGCTCCTAGCTTCCAGGCTAGCTCCCTGTGTCTCCAGTTCCTAGCTCCCAGGCTAGCTCCCCATGTCTCTGGCTCTTAGCTTCCAGGCTAACTCCTTGTGTCTCTAGCTCCCTAGCTCCCAGGCTAACTCAGTGTCTGCTCCCGGGCTATGCGAGCTCCCCCCCCCCCCCCAGCTCCAAGAACCCTCTCCGTGTTCCACTCTCTGGGACCATCTCCCCGTGTCGACCATACCTATCCAACCCTACCCTGTTGTTTTTGAGTTTGTGGATCTATCAGTAAAGACATTATCCATTGTTTTGGGTGTCCTGTCTCTACTTCTGGGTTCTCTGGCACATTTGGCTAGCCGGTCTCGCACTGCCGCCCCTAATATATAATAATAATATTAATATAATAATAATAATAATAATAATAATAATAATAATAAACCCATTGGTGAAGCTTCACCCTCTCCCAACCACATTATTCAAAAGTGAACATAATGAACATTATGAACATAATTTCACACAGGGTACATTTAATTTTAGCTTGTCGTGCATTGGGTTATCCTCCATGTACCTGTCATGAATGAGGCTGTCTTCTTCGGAATGAACCAGTCCTCGCAAACCCTTTAAGAGGGACTTGGTCCACTGGTGGCAGACAGCTAGGTGCTGAATGAAGGACAGCATGCCTGTGTGTCCCTCGTGTGTCTGCATGATCCTCTGGGGATTTTGACGTTTTCTACATGGCCGGCGTGGCCGTCCAAACAGCAACCTATATGAGGTCTGAGGTCATTCTTAGGGAGCATGTCCACAATCTGCATCCCTCCCAAAAAAACAACAACAGCTAAGTTGTTATCCAGTTGTTATCTGACACCTTAAGCGCCAGTGTTTAGGGGGGTGACGTTATAACAACTTTGCTTTTGCTTTTTGCGTCTTGGTGTAGAAGCTGACCATAGTCCTTATCTCTGTCCGCCCTCTCCTTCTCTTTTCTGCCATTTGATTCTGAAATTATGACACAATTATAACATTTTACTACCATTATACTGTAAATCTGTCATTCTGAAATTGGCAAATTAATTGCAAATTAATTGCGGTAAATGAATTGCGAGTAATATGCAAACTAGCTTGCTGGCGATTAGTGTCACAATTAGAATTAGCATTGAAGCAAGATCAATATAAGCAGTGAATATGTGTTCGCTGTAAGCTAAATGTAGGAGGGACACGGAAAGGGAACTCAATTTCCCATTAGAATGACTTGAAAGTTGCTGTCCCAGTTTGCCCCTAATACACTGTCCCAGTTTATCAATATGCTATTGGCAAACTGGGACAGTGTCAAAAATCACACAAACACAAACAACAAAAAGATGAGTATTATCAAAATTAGAAAGTTAAACATTTATATAACAGTTACTATCCATCAGCTTACATTTTTAGAACCTTACCTTTTCACCTTAGGAACACTGATGTCACACCTCACCCCACGTCCACCAGATAACCTCAGGGTATTTAATGGCGTCCCGTATCCTGCCTCGCAATGACAGCAATCACTCCATTCCCTCACCGGAGTCCCTTTCCCCGACCTGCACCTTATTCTCCCTGTACAGGCTAATGAGACTGACCATCACATCACGTCCATACCAGCTTGTTGGACCTCCCATTTAAAAACTATGGGCAATAACAATTATTTTACATGTATTATATTATATTGAACGCTTTTCATGAAACTCAAAGGCACTTTACAGTATTAAAATAATGTGATACATAAATACGTTAATACATTTCAGAGGAAAACAACAGGTTTAAAACATAAAACACATCCCTAAATCAAAAATCTGGAGGATTGAATCCTCTTATTGGTCACATACATGTACACACACACACACACACACACACACAGTGAAATTGTTTTCTCTGCATTTAACCCATTCTAGTATTGGGAGCAGTGTAGGGAACTTGTGCCTTGCACAAGGGCACTTCGGGTGTTTTGGGTGACTTGAACCGACAACCTTCCGGTTCCCAAGCCAAGTCCAAACCGACTGAGCTAACCTACCACCCATAAGAAAATTATCATCACACCATGTCCATCATAAAGGACCGCAACCACCCTGGGCACCATCTCTTCTCCCCCCTACCGTCTGGTCGCCTGTTGCACAGCATCCGTACAGCAAGGACTACCAGGTTTAAGGATGGTTTTTATCCACAGGCAGTGCACCTACTGAACTGCTAGGAGTACTGCTTTCACTTTAATAACATTGTCATTCATTGACTTTCTGGACTCATCACAGTTACTGCACTGTACTGCACTGTATGCATGATGCTGCTGCACTACTGGCACTTTAAATGCTTTTGAAAGATTTTTGTAAAAAAACAAAACAAAAAAAACATGTACATATCATTTAAGTCACTTTGCTGCTCTTTTTTGTTTATTTTATTGTATATATACATATTTTTTTTTTATGGTGTTGTTTTTGAGATTCATACTGCGGGAGGGAATGGGGAGTAAGCATTCCTATGTACTTGTTACAAATGGCCAATAAAAATCGTATCATATATCTTGTATCTTGTATATGAGCTTGTTGGACCTCCCATTTAAAAACCATGGCCAATAATAATAATAATAATAAAAATTGATTTATTTTATAGAGAGCTTTTTATGAAACTCAAAGCAAACTCAAACCCTTTATAGTTGTAAAATAATGTGATACATAAATACATCTCAGAGAATAACAACACGTTTAAAACATAAAACACAACACTTTTTCCAAATTAAAAGCAGCTCAGAACAGGTGAGTTTTGGTGTAAGATTTAAACGTGGATGGATAATTCTTTATCATTAATTTGGAGTTGGATATTTTGGGTGCTGGCCGGTTTCCTTCAGGTGGGGATCACAGCAGCACACTGAAAAATAGAAGCAGACTGTAGGGTGGACAAGGAACTTGTAAAGTACCTCTAGTCTGCTACCTATCGGCAGCTGGGGTAGGCTAGTTCTGGCTTACGGGTTGATTTAGCTGTAATGAGAGCTGAGGGGCACTTCTAGGAGCCAAACGACAGTGTAAAAAGGTAGAGCCACAGAACCAATCATATCAAATCTGTAACGAGATCTGTGTTGATTGTATGCAATTATGCTTGTGTGTTCCACTTTACAGATTGTCCCACTTTACTAGTATTCACCACTTTAGTATTCTACTAACAATACAATTCCTATTATTTGGTTTGCAAAAATTCTAAAGGCAGACCATCGAGATTAAGTGGAAATACCACGTGAATTATACCCACAACAAATAAAATGCAAATAGTGCCAAAATGTATCAGAACCAGATGAACCTAAACCCTTGTCTTTGAACCCTTTCATGGTAGCTAATGAATAGCACAATAATTACAGCGAGAGGGTTAGGGTATAGAGGGTTTGGGCCAGCCCTAGAAAACACATTGCTCTGTTTATAGAACTGACCAACTTATTGTAACATTTACGATAAAACAATTGCTGAAATTCCTTGGAACCTGGTGGATATCCAACTTCTGTCTGACTTTCTCTGTTTTTGCGTTTTTTAACTTTTGTTTTTTGTCTGTTAAAAAAGGAAAAGTCAAGTCAAGTCAAGTCAAGTCAAGTTTATTGTCACTTCACAGTTTACAGTTTAGTATAAAGCAGTGATGTGAAATTCTTGTGTGCAATACCCGACGACAGACAGCAGTTATAGAATAAGATAAAATAAAAATAGATAAAAATAGATAAAAATAGAATAAAAAATAGGATAAAAATAGAAGGAATATAAAATAAAAATAAAAAATGCAATTTATAAAATGCAAAAATCAGCACAGAAAAGAGCAATATATATATATAAATCAATGTAATAAAATATACATTGTTATATGTTATACGCCCTTGTTCAGCAGCCTGATGGCCTGACTGTGGAAGCTATCTCTAAGCCTATTTGTACGACACTTGATACTGCGGTATCGCCTGCCTGACGGTAATAGTGAGTAAAGTTCGTGGCTGGGGTGGGCAATGTCTTTTATAATTATTTTGGCCTTGGCCACGCACCGCTGGTTGTAAATGTCCAGGAGGGAGGGGAGCTCACCTCCAACGATATACTGGGCCGTCCGCACCACCCTTTGAAGCGCTCTGCGCTCGAGTGCCGTGCAGTTCCCGTACCAGGCGGTGATACACCCTGTCAGAACACTCTCGATGGTGCCGTTGTAGAATGTTCTCAGGATGCGGGGGCCCATGCTGAATTTCTTCAGACGCCTGAGAAAATACAGGCGTTGTTGGGCCTTTTTCACCACGTGTGTGGTGTGCGTGGACCATGTGAGGTCCTCGGAGATGTGCACGCCGAGGAACTTGAAGCTGCTGACCCTCTCTACTGCAACGCCGTCGATGGAGATAGGGCTGTGCTCTCCCCTCTGCCTCCTGAAGTCCACGATCAGCTCCTTGGTCTTCTTGACGTTGAGGGCGAGGCTGTTCTCCTGGCACCACTGCTCCAGCGATCCGACCTCCTCCCTGTAGGCTGTCTCGTCGTCGCCGGCGATCAGGCCCATCACTGTCGTGTCGTCAGCAAACTTGACGATGACGTTGGAGCTGTGCATAGCCATGCAGTCGTGGGTGTAGAGGGAGTAGAGGAGAGGGCTCAGCACGCATCCCTGGGGGGCTCCCGTGTTGAGGGTCAGTGGCTCTGATGTGGTGCTGCCCATCCTCACCACCTGGCGGCGGTCCGACAGGAGGTACAGTATCCAGCTGCACATGGATGGGGGTACGCCTAGACCTCTCAGCTTGGTGTCGAGCTTGGCAGGAACTATTGTGTTGAATGCTGAGCTGTAGTCCACAAACAGCATTCGCACATAACAGTTCTTCCCCTCCAAGTGGGAAAGGGCAGTGTGGAGGGCCATGGCAATTGCGTCGTCCGTGGATCTATTTTGACGATATGCAAATTGCCATGGGTCCAGCGTGGTAGGTAACACGGAGCAAATAAAGTCCTTGACCAACCTCTCGAAGCATTTGCTAACGATCGAGGTGAGGGCCACAGGTCTGTAGTCATTCAGGCATGTTACCTTGGTTTGTTTAGGGACAGGCACGATCGTGGATATCTTGAAGACCGCGGGGACAACAGCCTGGGACAGGGAGAGGTTGAAGATGTCTGCAAAGACTCCTGCCAACTGGTCTGCGCATGCTCTGAGGACGCGGCCCGGGATGTCGTCGGGGCCTGCCGCCTTACGGATGTTCAGCCGCTTAAAGGTGCGGCGCACATCCGCCTCCGAGATGCGCAGCTGGCTGGTCTCCCCAGTCGGTGCTGGCTTCGGCGGGCTGCCGTTTACGTCGAACCGAGCAAAAAATGTATTTAGCTCTCCTGGGAGGGAGGTAGAGGAGTTCTCTACACAACTGGTTCTCCCTCTGAAGTTCGTTATATTCTGCAGCCCCTGCCACATACCCCTCGCATCGTGTTTCTTGAATTTATCTTCCACTCTGTCCTTATACTCCCGCTTGGCAGTGACGATGGTCTTACGGAGGTCGTAACGGGCTCTCGTATATTCCTCCGTATTCCCGGAACCAAAGGCGGCGTTACGCGCATGTAGGGCAGCGCGAACATCGCCGTTAATCCACGGTTTCTGGTTGGGATATATCCGAACCGACTTGGTCGGAACAACGTCATCTATGCACTTCTTGATGAACCCGGTGACCGACGACGCGTACTCGTTGATGTTATTGTCCGAGGCAACGCGGAACATGTGCCAGTCAGCGTGATCAAAACAATCCTGCAGCGTAGAATCTGATTGGTCCGACCAGCATTGGACCTCCCTCACAGCGATCGGTTGCTGCTTCAGTCTCTGCCTATAGGCGGGGAGCAGCTGGATAGAGCGGTGATCTGATTTGCCGAACGGTGGGCGGAGGAGGGCCTTGTAGCCATCACGGAAGGGAGTGTAGCAGTGGTCGAGGATCCGCTCGCCCCGTGTGTTGCTCTTTATGTGTTGGTAGAACTTCGGGAGAACCTTCTTCAGGTTCGCCTTGTTGAAGTCCCCCGCCACGATGAGAGCAGCCTCGGGGTGGGCCGACTCCTGTTCGCTGATAGCCCCGTACAGTTCCTTCAGCGCTGTGTCCGTGTTGGCTTGTGGGGGAATGTAAACAGCGGTCACGGTTACCGCTGTAAACTCCCGAGGTAGCCAGTATGGACGGCACATAAGCATCAGGTACTCCAGGTCCGGGGAACAGAAAGACTTGAGGGGATGTACATGACTTTGGTTGCACCAAGATCTGTTTATCATGAGACATACCCCCCCTCCGCGATCTTTACCGGAGAGAGCCTTTGTTCTGTCCGCCCGGTGTACGGAAAATCCCGTCGGCTCGATAGCTGCGTCGGTAACCCCCTCCGACATCCATGTCTCCGTAAGGCAGATAATGCAATTGTCCCTAGTTTCCCGGTGGAATTGAATACGAGCCTGTAGTTCGCTTAACTTATTGTCCAGAGACTGTACATTAGCCAGTAGAATGGTGGGTAGTGGGGGGCGATCGGATCGACATCTCAGCCTGACTAGCACGCCGGCTCGCTTCCCTCGCTTCCTCCGGCGACGCTTGCGCGTAATCGTGCCCAAAATGGACGGAGATAATCCAGCTGTGACTTCGGGCGGGACGTCCGAGTCGAAAGAGTGAAAAAACTCCGGTAGGCGGCGAGCGACTGTCGATCTGATCTCCCAAAGTGTGCAAAAGTTATAAGTGAACTTGCTGCTAACATCCTGAACTAAAAAAGTTGCAATAAAAAGAATAAATAACAAAAAACTGCGTCGTCGTGCGGGAGCTCGCGACACGGCAGCCATCTCGTACGGCGCCATACTCCAGACAATAGCCTTGCGGTGTCAGCAACATGCCCATTGGCTAGCTACAAAGTAAACAACACCTGGAAAACGACCTGACAGCCTGAACTTCCACAGCATTTTCCTCCCTCCAGGGTTGTTTATCTTTGTGGATCAAAAACTAGCCACGGCCCAAGTTTCTTTGGGGGGGAATAGCAACCACCAGTGATCCCTTGGATGTTTCGGGTCCAAGGCAGACAAAAGCTAGAAACGCTTGCACACAGACACACACACACACACACACAAAAACACACTCCAACACACACGCAAGAGAAATCGGACAAAGAAAAGTGCACAAATAGTCTCAAATGTATCCCTGACGTGTACAGAGACAAAGTGCTCACAAAAGCATAACAATTCAGCCAGAAAAAAAAACCATACTCACATTATCTCTCTGCCTCTCTCCATGTCTGGCTGTCTGTCTCGCACACACACACACACACACACACACACACACACACACACACACACACACACACAAACACTTGTGTTCACACTCTAAAAGGCTTAGTTTCGATGGATCTAGATAAGGCAGCCTGTAAGCCAAGTGACCTTACGAAGGGGACAAATTCTGAAGCTGATTATACATCTTTCTAAAAATATGTTTACCAAAAAAAGGCATAAATGTCAAAACCTTCCCTAAAAAAGAGAACTACACACGACAGAAGTTGGAGACTTTTAAAGTGACAGTTTTAAAGCCCATTTTTTCACCATCCAAATCTCCATGTATTTAAAAATAGTGTTCAATAAAAAGAAAAATCTTTTGGCACAGCCGGCAATACAATTATCGACATATATAAAACATGGAAATGAGGTAGGTGAACTCGGATTATGCAGGTTTTTTTTCAACCTTGGGTCTGGGATAATCACTGCAACAGATATTCAGCCACCGATGCATGTGTGTAAATATATATGTACATTGATGCATCGCTTTGACTTACGTCAAAGTAACCAATGGTGGGGTCTGCAGTGGATCAATCTGTTGGGACTTGGCTTGGGAACCAGAGGGTTGCGGGTTCGAGTCCCCTCCTGCCCTTGAGCAAGCCACCAGTGTAGACACCTACACTGTATTTACAATAACTGCAAACTGCTCTTAATACTAGGATGGGTTAAATGCAGAGAAACACATTTCACGATGTGTACATGTATGTGACCAATAAAGAAGATTGAAATCCTCCAGATTTTGATTTTGATATATATTCTGTCAAATAAACTCTATGCTAGCAGTCTGTACCATCGTGCCTGTCTTATTTATTTATCGACCTCACCAGAACCGACTAAGTGTCTTGTTGGGTTAGGACTTACCAGCCAATCTATGTCTCGGGGAAAGTGAAGTATCTATCGAGGCAGTGATAAAAGTGCAAATATTGTCTCAGAAGATGAAGTGGAAAATATATTTTCCAACAATATTTGCGCCTTTGCGGGTTGTTGGTTTGCTTTATTAGTACAATTGTTGGAGTTTTGATTAAATAAGGCTTCATCTGTGGCACCCAGGAGAGCCCAGGAGTACTCACTTTGAAGTTCTCAGTGTTGAGAAGAGCAAAGTTTGAAGAAAAGATCCGACATGTAGCAACTAAGTTCTTGGCAAACATTGCAGGGCTTGCGGTTTCATCTTCAAAATGTTGTTCCTTCTTCTTCTTCATATTCATCTTCATAAGTAGTGGGAATTGAGTGAATTTGTGATTTTGGAGGAAAGTAGCAGCAGAGATATTTGCTTCGAATTGCAATGAGTCTACTTTTTATATTTGTATTATGCAGTGCATGCAGTTTATTATTATTTCTTTTTCAGAGTTTCCTCGAGTGAAATCTAAACAAATTAGATGGCCTGGCTTTGGAGGCTTCATTTCATTCTCCTGGCATAATGACTTCAAATATATTCCTTCCTCTGACCAAAGTGCTTTTTCCTCTCTTTTTTCGTCCCTCTCACATAATCGTATCAATCATAAACACACACACACACACACACACACACACACACACACACACACACACACACACACACACACACACACACACACACACACACACGTTTTGCACACATGCACAACGAGGGCAGGCAGCCCAATCAATCCAAGTATGCATTTGTATGGGTGGCCCAGTGTGTGTCAGCACACATAAGTCAATGCAATAGAGGGTGAAATTCATACACACACCTTACTGTGGCACGCAAGCACACCACCGTGCTTACAACCTAAAACGCAAACAATTAGTCCGATCAGAGCAATTCATCAGAATCACGCCTCAAGACCGAGATTGAAGATATAGATATTCACTTCCGCAGTATGAATTTCAACAACAATACAAGTCAAGTCAAGTCACCAAAATTGTCATCAAAGTTATACGTATAAGCAATGGGTGAAAATCGTATGTGCAATACCGACAGACAGCAGTTATAAAAAAAAGAATAGATTAAAAAATAAGTAAAAAGTACAAACTTTATAAAGTTAAATATATAAAAATATAAAAGTGCATATATAAAATGCAATATATTAGCACAGAAATAGAGCAATATATATATATATAAATCAACATAATAAAAAACAGTGAGTACAGTTCGTAGCTGGGGTGGGCAATGTCTTTTATGATGCGTTTGGCCTTGGCCACGCACCGCTTGATGTATATATCCAGGAGAGAGGGAAGTTCACCGCCAACGATATACTGGGCCGTCCGCACCACCCTTTGAAGCGCTCTGCGCTCGAGTGCGGTGCAGTTCCCGTACCAGGCGGTGATACACCCTGTAAGAACACTCTCGATTGTCCCGGTGTAGAATATTCTCAGGGTGCGGGGGCCCATGCTGAATTTCCTCAGACGCCTGAGGAAATACAGGTGTTGTTGGGCCCTTTTCACCACGTGTGTGGTGTGCGTGGACCATGTGAGGCTACTATACTATACAATACTACTATACTATACCAATACTATACTATGCCATACTATGCCTATGCAATATATGTCTACAAATCGCTTTTAATGAAGGCATTGCAAAGTGGGGGAACCAGGTGGGGTGGGGAAGAGGGGTATCTGCTCTGCGGTGTGGAATGAGAAAAAACTAAATTATATGTTTTGTTCTTCATAGAAAGCTGCAAAATGGTGATGTTTTGGGGATCGGGGGTTCGGTGAGCAGAATGTGAATGTGATGAAAAAAGTAATTGAGGCATACTCTCACCAATTTAAATTGTTTTTGTTTTCTGTTTCATCCAAAGAAACTATTTATATCGCTTTGGAAAAAAGCGTCTGCTAAATGAATGCAATGTAATATATTGAATATTTAATTCTTCAACATGAATATATTGATAAGACAGACAAATTAATAAATTCTCATTACAAACACCTGGTCATTATATATATAGAGATATTTAATGTACACAGGGCAAATAACCTAGCAGTTAGGCTGTTTGGCTCCCAGCCTATGGCTGTATAGAGCGAGGCACTACACAAAGCACATGGGACAACTTGCAGTAAGTTCAGATCCATGTGGTCTAGGAGCAGGCAGGGGTTAGGGGGTATCTTAGTTCAAGACAGGTGGGGATTATGTGGTTGGCAGTCTGCTCAAGCTCCCCACATGCGCATGCTGCACTGTCTGCCAGGCCCAGGGTTAGGGTTAGGGGCCTTGCAGAGTCATGCTTCATACCCGCATTGTGAATAAACTGCATTCAACTCCATTCCCGCTGAATACATCGCACATGCCCCTTTATGTGGAAAAAAACTAACAAATAAACCAAAACCTCTCTTTTGTTTCCACACACCTCCATCACCTGGAGTTGATCTCCACATCAGACGTCAAAAATTCCCCTCGTTTTGGTTTGTCTCATGTCAATAACTCTCCTGTCACTTCAGATCTGGCACCTCTCCCTTGCTATGCCATCACCAAATTCCCTTCCCCTGGTTCTCCTGCCCATCTATTTATCTGCAGCTCATTCTCTCCAGTTGTGACCCTTCTTGCCTGTTTTCTGGACCTCAGATTTCCTTCCTACACCTTATCAGATTTGTTTGCCCAATTGGCGGATCTCCCGGTTTGGATTCCCTGCCTGCCCCTTGTCGGGATTTGTTTGCCTGTGTGACTGATCTCCGGGTTTTGACGTTGCCCGTTTACAAAGTAAACTGAGCTTTCTTTTTATCGTTGCTGGAGATCGGAGAGCTCTGTAACTTCCCCAAAAGGAGGAAACCTCAGTGGTTTAGTTTTTTCATTGGTGGGAGGAGTGTTTTCTTTCCCCCGAAAACTGGTAAAACTTATTACAATGGCGTACTTAATCAATGTACTCACTAATGTCCTTTGGAAACGACATGAAGGCGTACATTTACAAGCTTTCACAAAGGCTTCATTTGCTGACGGAATGACAAGGAAAGCTATCGAATAGAGTGAGAATGTTGGCTTCCATACGGTATATCTGGGATCATAATGTATATAGAGTCACTACTTTCCCCATCTCATGGGGGTCATGCGAGATGGAATGTATTGATTAAGTATAGACTACAGATTGGTTGACTTGAGACATATGGATCCACACCAGGAGCGGACAGTATAAACGCTATAGAAAGAACCCCGGTGGGAATTTGCCCAACGGTGTGAATTTCGGCCAAACGCTTGAATCGGTAGACCTCGAGAGTATATTGATTTAAGGCTGACCATATCTACAGGGTTCTGCCCAAATAGTGCAATGGTGACACTGCACCATCATGTAATATTTCAAAAGAATGGAGCTGTCGCCAAACAGACCTTCCGTTGAAGTTGTCGTATTTTCCTCATTTCATTTTTGAAACGGTTCAATTGGTTTAAACGCATGTTTTGATTTGAATAACCCTTCAAAACAACAATATCATGTGAGCATTGTCTAAATCTAAATCTGGAGGATTGAATCCTCTTTATTGGTCAGATACTTGTTCACACACTGTGAAATGTGTTTCTCTGCATTTAACCCACGCTAGTATAGTAAGGAGATGTGGGCAGCTATTGTTATATACAGCACCCGGGGAGCAGTGTAGGGGCCTGGGGTGCGTTTCCCGAAGCCTTCTTAGCGCTACGTCGTTCGTAAGTTCCACCTTAAGCTGTACCTTAACGTCTCGCCGTGTTTCCCGAAACGTTCTTAGCTAAGTATACCTTCCGTAAGTGACAGTTTCGTACGGCAGGTCTGGACCTCTCTTAACTCCACCTTAGCGATGTTTTCAGCTCACTCCGCTAGTGGCCACCACTGTTCCGACCCGCAAGCCTCTGAAATCAGCTGTTGGCCTAGTATAATTTCAATCTGTGAATCAATATGTAGTTCATAACGGTAATAATATACAACAAAAATACCACATTAATGGGAATGTTTTCATGCAGAAATTGTACATTACGGTGGATACATTTTGCACTTTATTGAACATGAAATCGCCTCTTAAACTCCTAAAACTCGAAAACAGTGCTTCATGATTCAGCGCCACCTCATCCAG